>OX352774.1:137368541-137474758 GCA_947095535.1 Poecilobothrus nobilitatus | reverse complement strand
GCAATAATAATGATACTAGCAGTACAAACAACTTCAACAAAGATAAGAAAATTAAAATGACCATTAAAAAGAAGAATAGTAATATTTTTAATATTCTTCCAAAATTATGGTCAAGTAAAAACAATAATACTGAAAGCACTTGCAGTAAAAAACATATTGATAACAGCGATAATAAAATAAGCAATTACACTAGTGATATCCACAATAACAACAAAAACTATTCGAACTGGATAAAAGGAGAAATAATAAAACCATCTATTGAGATTAAAGCGGATCAAAATACTACTACAAAGGAAGAAAAAATAAACCCATATAATGAGATTAAAGCGGATCAAAATACTGAACAAATTAAAAAAACAAGTTACATCAATCCGATGTTTCCTATCGTAAAATTAACACAAAAAGCTGTAGCAGAAGGTAACAGTATTTATATCCTCTCACGTCTAAGAGATCATAAAGTATATCACAATATAAGGCTGTATTTAGCTTACCTGTATGATCAAAATGATGTATGTGTTGATGGTATAACCCAAACAAATATTAACGTTCTCATAAATCAGGAAGGACTGCCAACAAATTTAACAGAACTTCGGAAAATATACGAAAAATATCATGAAACTATAGGAATTACACAAAAAGAAGTTGCTAATGATCTAAAAGATTTTAGGAGATATATGGGTAATAAACATAGACAAGATTTACAAAGAATAAGACAGGTATGGTACGATTACATGACTAGCAAACCTTAATGATAATTAAACCATATAATCTAAACTTTAGTAGCGAACTGAAAATTATATATATCAACATATGCAGTATCAGAAATAAATTATCTGAACTAGAAGCAATGATCAAAGAAAAAGAAAAGGTTGATGTTGTAATCCTGAATGAAGTCTGGTTATATGAAAATGAAATTAAATACTACAATTTACCTAATTACACAGCTGTATACAATTGTCGAGATCAAAAGAGAGGGGGAGGAACCGCTATATTTATACATAACAGCATAGTATACAATGTAACAGTAATTATTTTGCACTAAACAAAAAATTAAGTTAGGTACCTTCTATAAAACCCCAAATGAGAATGAGAATTTATTTATGGAATACATGGAAGAACAAATCAATCAATTAACAAACTTAATAATATTAGCAGATGTTAACATAAATTTGTTTGAAAATACTAAAACTACAATAAAGTATATGGACATGTTATCCAGGTCACGTTATAACATTATAAACAAAACCCAAAGTACAAGAGATTCAATAAATACAAATACTTTGATTTACCATATAATCACAAACTGTAATGATAAAATAAGTATATCATATGAGTTACAAAACATAAACATATCTGACCATAAAATGACTATAGCTGGTATTGAATTAGTTAAACTAAAGAACAAACCGATGGAAAGAATAGTCAAAGAGAAAATAGATTATAATAGTATGAAGGAGATATTTAAATCTATAATAGAAGAACAGGTTATAGATAACGTACAACAATTAATAAAAGAGTATACAATTAATAAAAAATGCAAAGAGCTTATTTGGAAACTAAAATTGACGAAGCTGGGAACAAATCCAAAAAACTGTGGACAGTAATTAATAATACAATTAAGAATAGTAATAACAATAAAAATGAAGGAATAAAATGCCTACAAATGGAAAATGGTGAATTTGCGGAAACAGATAAAGACATAGCTGAAACATTTAACAATTTTTTTAATCAAATAGGCGAAAGTATAATAAGCAAAAACAAGTCATCCTTTACGAATGCTATACCAATAAGAAATGTTACCAATAATAGATCCATTTTCTTAGAACCTACTAATGAAATGGAAATTTATAATATAATAATGGGCTTGAATAAGAATGCAGCTTCAGGAATTGATAAAATTACCGTTAAGGACTTATAAGTACTTGCCGTATTAATCAAAAAACCTCTGGCAGTATTAGTTAACAAAAGCGTATTAATGGGAACTTTTCCAGATTGCCTGAAAGAAGCTATAATAACTCCTATTTATAAAAGTGGGCTAAAAACTGATTGTGGTAACTATAGACCTATATCTATACTTAACTCGTTAAGCAAGATCTTTGAAAAGGTTATGAACATAAGAATAAGGGCTTTTATAAATAAAACCATTGGCTTCGATATTAATCAGTTTGGTTTTATTGAGAACAGTGGAACCGAATCAGCGATTAGTACTACACTTGATCAAATACAAGAAGGACTTGATGAGGGGAAGAATGTTGCGGCCATTTTTGTAGATTTGTCAAAGGCATTTGATGTAGTAAACCATAAAAAATTAATAAATTTAATGGAGGACATGGGAATAAGAGGGGTGGCCAACAAATTGATCTAAAATTATTTAACAAATAGAACGCATCCCACTCGAATTAACGGCACACTGAGTGACAAAATATCTATAAAAATTGGTGTATCTCAGGGATCATTGTTAGGTCCACTGTTGTATCTCTTATACATAACAAATATTACAAATTGTAATTTCCTTTCAAAATATAATATTTATGCTGATGATACTAATTTTGTGGCTAAAGCTTATACACTTAGGGAATTGGCAATAATATTGAATTAAGATATGAAAACGTACAGTAATTGGCTCAGGAGAATTAATTATGAACATCAAAAAAACAAATTACATAATGTTTAAACCCAGAAAAGGTAATCATGAGGAAATTACTGTAGAAGTTGATAGCATACCCCTAAATATAGTAAACAATATAAAATATTTGGGAGTGATAATTGATGAAAATCTTAAATGGGAAAGTCATATAGCGGAAATTAAAAAAAAAGTCATTCCAATATCCTTGGCAATTAAAAGACTTGGAGGAGTATCGAATAAAGTAGCTAAACTGGTCTATAATGTATACATCTTATCCAAGATAAGATACAACATTACGAGTTGGAGCCAGTGTTCTAGTTTTCATATAAATCGAATAAGTACAATAATGAATAAAGCCTTAAAAACTTTATTCAAAATGGATATGAGATGCAGCACACAAAAGGTATATAAAGATACAGAAGAACTGGATATTAAGCAGCTTATTTATTTTGAAAAATGTAAATTTATAGATAAACTATTAAACAAAAATTGAAATCAAATTGGAAACTAAGTTTGAGAGAAGAAGTCCATCACCATAACACGAGAAATAAACTAAAATTAAATGTGCCGAAAGCTAGAACTACAGCAAAACAAAAAAGTCTCAAGAACAGTGCAATAAAGCTATACAACAATCTTCCGGAGTACATTCAAAGTTGCAAGGATGACGCAAAATTTAAACGACTACTGAAGACACATATTCTAAATTTTAGAGATTAGTTAACAAAACTAATCTCAATTAAACAAAAAAATATTAATAATATATCACAAAAAAAAAAAATTTTATATATATATGTTATTTAAAGATTCATAGTACATATTTTAATTCTAATTTTCCAAACCTACGTTAATTTAGTTAAGTAAATTAAGGTTTAAAAAAAAAAAAAATTGAATTTGTTTATATTCTTAATTTCTCATACATAATTTTATATTTAGATTGTAAAATTATCTGAAATTAATAAATTATTATTAAAAAAAAAAAAAAAATATTATTTTGATCTTTATGTAATTTTCAGTCTCTTAAATCTATTTTTTTACAAATATTTAAAACTAAATTACTGAAATTCAAAATTATATTAAGATCGCGTAAATTTTTTTTATTCGTTTCTTTTAAATTTACCAAGTAATTGGTGAAAATGCTGACTTTAATCATTATTTAATTTAAAACACAATTCTGAAAAATGCAATTTGCATATGGAACTATATGCTCTTGGTTGCCAGTCGAATCTTTGTTCATCGCTTATTCAAAGCTCTTTTAATCTTCTCAAAGGCTCTTTATCCGGAAATTTAAAAGTAGCGACAGATATTGTGCTATTATTATAATTGGATTTACATCCAAGAACCGAACATTTTCCACCCATTTTATTTAAGTAAATTATTAAAAAAATGCAATATTAGGCTAACTAAATAATTGACTTCATTTTTTTAAATAGGTATTCATAAAAATCTTTTAAAAATAAGAATTGAATTCAAAAATTTAACTCTACAAAAATATGAGTACATAAAATAAAATATTACTAAAATTTAGAGTTATTTAAAATAATATATTAATTTATTAATTTTTTTCTAATACTTTTAAAATAGTATTGCAATTTAAAATTTTACTGATAAAAATATTATTTTATTTCATGTAAATACATTCTCTTGCATTCTCTTTACAATAAGTTTTTTTTTATAGACTACATAAAAAAGCGAAAACTGCTTAACCAGAATCTGGTACTTCTTTTTTTCTTTTCTTCAAAATATTCCTGAAAAATATGATTTAAAAGGTAATTTTTTTATTGACATAAAGAACTTCGAACTTTATTTTGATATAAATTTTATAATTTTTTATTATAATTGAAAATATAAAAACTTAGTTTGAACTAAAATATATTTACCAAAAGTGCAGTACAATGTATTAGAAGGCTTTTAAATTAGGTTATGTTAACTGATTTATTATAATTGTGTACTCTCTCTGACTTCAAAATTGTGAGACACACTATAGTCGAGATTCACATCAATTATCAGCCATGAAGTGCAGAGAGTAAAAGCTTAATAAGGGGCCAGCTTTTAACAAATTTACACGCAGTCTTATGGGAAAAAATAGGGGGCCAACTATAAATCTTGAAATAACACGAAAACCATTTACTTTATTCAATGTGATCCAAAGGGAAAATTAAAGTCGCATCTTTTTTACATATTCATTAAAGAAAAATATTTTAAAATACAATGTTTTCATTCATAAATATGCATTTTAAAAATTGTCTTCATTTAAATTTTTTATTTTAAAAGCTTCTTAAAGTTCTTAAGATGTGAGTCTCGTGAATATCGATGAGAGCGTTTCTATAGTACACTACTGGTAACAAAAAAAGTGTAGAAATGAAATTTTAATGACAATTTTGATTTAAAATTAACTTAGTAAAAATTTTTATTAAATTTTTAAAATAAAAATGTATTAACTGAAAGATAAGTTATTGTGAAATAAGCAATAATTAAATAATATTTATATAAGTAATAATTTATAAGGTTCTTTTATAGAGCTTGAAAAGCAAATAACTAATAAATTATTATCAATGATAATTCTAAATTTAAAATTGCAACCGAAATAATTATCATTTGTAAAAAAATATAAAATAATATTAGTTTCATTTTTATATACAGACCAGCCATTCACATCGATTATTTTATCAATATTTAAAACTAAATTAGTACAACTTAAAATTAAATCACTATCGTGAGAAGTTTTTGCATTATTATTTGATAAAGCTACCGGATAATGAGGGAAAATACTTGGAACAGGATCTGGCAATAAGCGATGCCGTTTACCAATATGAGAAAAATTCGATTCTGCGAAATGCAGAGAACATATATAACTACATACCGAAGGTTGCCAATTTGGTTTGGATATTGCTTTTATCCACAATATTCTATAAGGTTCTTTGTTGGAAAATTGAAAAGCTGGAACCTTTTTCACACTAGGAAAATAATTGGATCTACATCCAGACACCGAACATTTTCGAAAACTTTTTTGTTGTTCATGTAGTTGTATCTTCTTAATTAAATTTTTTTTTGTAAAGATATGGTAAGTTGTTTAACCCCTTTGCGGAGAATGTTTTTTCTTTTAAAAAATACCTTCTTAATTTTTAAAATTTTTAAATTCTGTTTTTTAATATAACTAACTATATGTAGCTTATTCAATATCAAAAAATACTTTTAAGAATTCTGCTATCTAGAAAGATTTACATATCTATCTATAGTCATAAAGATTGGTTTTCATGAGAAATTTTATGGATATTTTCGCAACTTTAGAAAGAGAAAAATATAGTGCACTACCAGTGGGAAAGAGTGAGAAAAAAAAATTATATTATTAAAAAATATTACAGCAACACTTTGACAGTTAAAATTGTAAATAACCTAATTTAATAATGTATTCATATTTAGTTAAAAATTTAAAATTTTTTATTTATAAAGTTGTTAAAAATAATATACATAGTTTATTAATAATATTTTTAATTTTTGCATTACATATGTAATTCATGGATATTTATGGTTACTTTCTTGGATATTTTCAAATGTTTCATGGTTATTTTTTTAGCTTAATCTTTTTCAAACACATATTACTTTTGAATGTTCTGCCTATGCTCTAACATTTTCGTGGATATATTGGTCTAATGAAAATCAGCTTTAATATATGTAATTATACATTCAGTAAATTAGATCTTAATTATACCTTTGTGGATCCACAAAGGTTAATACCAAAATTTTAGAAAATTTCAATATTCCATCCAAAAATATTTTTTAATTTTTAGAAGAAATATTCTTCTAAACAAAAAAGAAAAAAATAAAAACAAATAGATCTCCGTTACAATTTACATCACACTTGCAATATTATAATAAAATTTTGTTGGCCTTCAAATATTATCTATGTGTTGTGTAGAGTTATTCTTTATAAGATCTATAAAATTCCATTTTAAAATTATAAGAATATTTGTTTGTGATGCATAGATAAATATGTATGTATGTATGGATGTAACAATATAATATCAATTTTTAGAGAAAAAACAATCAGTTCGAAGAAAATGAATTATGAACTGAATGAATGAAAAAATATTTTTTTGTTTTGTTTTTCTTATGTTCTTTGATGGTATACCAAAAATACGGTCATCTTTTTACGAAATATCCCCAAATACGATCTTGGGTTGATTTCAAATCAATGAAATTGACTACGATTTTTTCTTCTACGTGAGTTCTCTATGCATATAGTTACTTTATGACATAATTCGTTAAAGAAAAATATTTTAAAATACAATATTTTCATTCATAAATATGCATTTAAAAAATTGTCTTCATTTAAATTTTTTATTTTAAAAGTTTCTTAAAGTTCTTAAGATGTAAGTCTCGTGAAAGTCGATGAGAGTGTTTTTATAGTACACTACTGGTAACAAAAAAAGTGTAGAAATCAAATTTTAATGACAATTTTGATTTAAAATTAACTTAGTAAAAATTTTTATAAAATTTTTAAATAAAAATTTATTAACTGAAAGATAAGTTATTGTGAAATAAGCAATAATTAAATAATATTTATATAAGTAATAATTTATAAGGTGCTTTTATATATCCTGAAAGCAAGTAACTAATAAATTAATTTCAATGATAATTCTAAATTTAAAATGGCAACAGAAATAATTATCATTTTGTAAAAAATATAAAATAATATTAGTTTCATATTTATATACAGACCAGCCATTCACATTGATTATTTTATCAATGTTTAAAACTAAATTAGTAAAACTTAAAATTAAATCACTATCGTGAGAAGTTTTTGTATTATTATTTGATAAAGCTACCGGATAATTAGGGAAAATACTTGGAACAGAATCTGGCAATTAGCGATGCCGTTTACCAATATTAGAAAAACACGATTCTACGAAATGCAGAGAACATATGTAACTACATACCGAAGGTTGCCAATTTGGTTTGGATATTGCTTTTATCCACAATATTCTATAAGGTTCTTTGTTTGGGAAATTGAAAAGCTGGAACCTTTTTCACACTAGAAAAATAATTGGATCTACATCCAGACGCCGAACATTTTCGAACCATTACAGAATATATTAGAAAAGTTTATATGTATAAAAAATTAAAAAGTGCTATATAAAAAAATAAGATAAAAGACAAACAACTTACAAAAAACAAAAACACTGTAAATGCAAAATTATAAAACTAATTTAACACAAAAAACAAACAAAACAAAACAAAACTAATTATAATAAGTAATAACTAATTAATTATATCTTATAAAAACAAATTTTAAATTAATTATATCTCCTACTCCACTACTTTTTTTTTATGGAGTGTATTAAAATATTTAATAATTTGCTTACCACAATTTGTGACTTCCTTTTTTTATGTCCTCGAAATATGGCTGAAAAATACGAGTTGAAAATTAATTTTCTTACAAGAGGAAAGAAAAAATTCTAAATTTTAATTATATGACATTTTTAGAATGTTTATAATTAAAATTAAAAATATTAAAACTCAATTTGATTATAAAAGTAGTTACCACTTCACATACAATTTTTATATAAATTTTAGGTTATGGTTAAAAGCTTTCAAATAAAACTTTCAATCCCACCAATCCTACTTTTATTTTTTCAAAAAATATTCTCTTCTTCTACTTTTACAAATGTCAAAAAGCAAGCGGAAAAAAATAACTAAAAAAACCTTAAACTAATTTTATTAAAATTCGACATATTTTGGGAAATATTTCACAACAAAAACTCTGAATTCTGAAAATGGGAAAGTCATATAGCAGAAATTAAAAAAAAAGTCATTCCAATATCCTTGGCAATTAAAAGACTTGGAGGAGTGTCGAATAAAGTAGCTAAACTGGTCTATAATGGATACATCTTATCCAAGATAAGATACAACATTACGAGTTGGAGCCAGTGTTCTAGTTTTCATATAAATCGAATAAGTACAATAATGAATAAAGCCTTAAAAACTTTATTCAAAATGGATATGAGATGCAGCACACAAAAGGTATATAAAGATACAAAAGAACTGGATATTAAGCAGCTCATTTATTTTGAAAAATGTAAATTTATACATAAACTATTAAACAAAAAATTGAAATCAAATTGGAAACTAACTTTGAGAGAAGAAGTCCATCACCATAACACGAGAAATAAACTAAAATTAAATGTGCCGAAAGCTAGAACTACAGCAAAACAAAAAAGTCTCAAGAACAGTGCAATAAAGCTATACAACAAACTTTCGGAGTACATTCAAAATTGCAAGGATGACGCAAAATTTAAACGACTACTGAAGACACATATTCTAAGTTTTAGAGATTAGTTAATAAAACTAATCTCATTTAAACAAAAAAATATTAATAATACATCACAAAAAAAAAAAAAAAAATTTTATATATATGTTATTTAAAGATTCATAGTAGATATGTATTTTAATTCTAATTTTCCAAACCTACGTTAATTTAGTTAAGTAAATTAAGGTTTAAAAAAAAAAAAAAATTTAATTTGTTTATATTCTTAATTTCTCATACATAATTTTATATTTAGATTGTAAAATTATCTGAAATTAATAAATTATTATTAAAAAAAAAATATATATATTATTTTAATCTTTATGTAATTTTCAGTCTCTTAAATCTATTTTTTTACAAATATTTAAAACTAAATTACTGAAATTCAAAATTATATTAACATCGCGTAAATTTTTATTATTCGTTTCTTTTAAATTTACCAAGTAATTGGTGAAAATGCTCACTTTAATCATTATTTAATTTAAAACACAATTCTGAAAAATGCAATTTGCATATGGAACTATGTATATGCTCTTGGTTGCCAGTCTGTTCTTTGTTCATCGCTTATTCAAAGCTCTTTTAATCTTCTCAAAGGCTCTTTATCCGGAAATTTAAGAGTAGCGACAGATATTGTGCTATTATTATAATTGGATTTACATCCAAGAACCGAACATTTTCCACCCATTTTATTTAAGTAAATTATTAAAAAAAGGCAATATTAAGCTAACTAAATAATTGACTTCATTTTTTTAAATATGTATTCATAAAAATCTTTTAAAAATAAGAATTGAATTCAAAAATTTAACTCTACAAAAATATGAGTACATAAAATAAAATATTACTAAAATTTAGAGTTATTTAAAATAATATATTAATTTATTAATTTTTTTCTAATACTTTTAAAATAGTATTGCAATTTAAAATTTGACTGATAAAAACATTATTTTGTTTCATGTTAGTACATGAACATTCTATTTACAATAAGTTTTTTTTAATAGACTACATAAAAAAGCGAAAACTGCTTAACCAGAATCTGGTACTTCTTTTTTTCTTTTCTTCAAAATATTCCTGAAAAATATGATTTAAAAGGTGATTTTTTTATTGACATAAAGAACTTCGAACTTTATTTTGATATAAATTTTATAATTTTTTATTATAATTGAAAATATAAAAACTTAGTTTGAACTAAAATATATTTA
Organism: Poecilobothrus nobilitatus; assembly: GCA_947095535.1. NCBI lineage: Eukaryota > Metazoa > Arthropoda > Insecta > Diptera > Dolichopodidae > Poecilobothrus > Poecilobothrus nobilitatus. The sequence continues at coordinate 137,464,629 of OX352774.1, read as the reverse complement.
CCAAATTTGCAGTATCGATGAGAGTGTTTTTATAGTACACTACTGGTAACAAAAAAAGTGTAGAAATGAAATTTTAATGACAATTTTGATTTAAAATTAACTTAGTAAAAATTTTTATTAAATTTTTAAAATAAAAATTTATTAACTGAAAGATAAGTTATTGTGAAATAAGCAATAATTAAATAATATTTATATAAGTAATAATTTATAAGGTTCTTTTATAGAGCTTGAAAAGCAAATAACTAATAAATTATTATCAATGATAATTCTAAATTTAAAATTGCAACCGAAATAATTATCATTTGTAAAAAATATAAAATAATATTAGTTTCATTTTTATATAGAGACCAACCATTCACATCGATTATTTTATCATATTTAAAACTAAATTAGTAAAACTTAAAATTAAATCACTATCGTCAGAAGTTTTTGCATTATTATTTGATAAAGCTACCGGATAATTAGGGAAAATACTTGGAACAGCATCTGGCAATAAGCGATGCCGTTTACCAATATTAGAAAAACACGATTCTGCAAAATGCAGAGAACATATGTAACTACATACTTATATTTATATATATATTTGACATATTGAAATAAACTTTTTCAAAGAAATCTCGATTGTAACAATATAGTTTAGAAAATTACAGAAAAATTTGCTATTAAAAATGTATTTTCTACTTTTTAGTTCAAAAAAGCTGTTTTTTTTAAATTTTTTTTTATTTATTTTATTTCTTTTAAAAAATAGCTTCTTAATTTTTAAAATTTTTAAATTCTGTTTTTTAATATAACTAACTATATGTAGCTTATTCAATATCAAAAAATACTTTTAAGAATTCTGCTATCTAGAAAGATTTACATATCTATCTATAGTCATAAAGATTGGTTTTCATGAGAAATTTTATGGATATTTTCGCAACTTTAGAAAGAGAAAAATATAGTGCACTACCAGTGGGAAAGAGTGAGAAAAAAATTATATTATTAAAAAATATTACAGCAACACTTTGACAGTTAAAATTGTAAATAACCTAATTTAATAATGTATTCATATTTAGTTAAAAATTTAAAATTTTTTATTTATAAAGTTGTTAAAAATAATATACATAGTTTATTAATAATATTTTTAATTTTTGCATTACATATGTAATTCATGGATATTTATGGTTACTTTCTTGGATATTTTCAAATGTTTCATGGTTATTTTTTTTAGCTTAATCTTTTTCAAACACATATTACTTTTGTATGTTCTGCCTATGCTCTAATATTTTCGTGGATATATTGGTCTAATGAAAATCAGCTTTAATATATGTAATTATACATTCAGTAAATTAGATCTTAACTACACCTTTGTGGATCCACAAAAGTTAATACCAATATTTTAGAAAATTTCAATATTCCATCCAAAAATATTTTTTAATTTTTAGAAGAAATATTCTTCTAAACAAAAACGAAAAAAATAAAAACAAATAGATCTCTGTTACAATTTGCACTTGCAATATTATAATAAAATTTTGCAATATTATAAACACTTGCAATATTATAATAAAATTTTGTTGGCCTTCAAATATTATCTATGTGTTGTGTAGAGTTATTCTTTATAAGATCTATAAAATTCCATTTTAAAATTATAAGAATATTTGTTTGTGATGCATAGACAAATATGTATGTATGTATGTATGTATGTAACAATATAATATCAATTTTTAGAGAAAAAACAATCAGTTCGAAGAAAATGAATTATGAACTGAATGAATGAAAAAATATTTTTTTGTTTTGTTTTTCTTATGTTCTTTGATGGTATACCAAAAATACGGTCATCTTTTTACGAAATATCCCCAAATACGATCTTGGGTTGATTTCAAATCAATGAAATTGACTATGATTTTTTCTTCTACGTGAGTTCTCTATGCATATAGTTACTTTATGACATAATTCATTAAAGAAAAATATTTTAAAATACAATATTTTCATTCATAAATATGCATTTAAAAAATTGTCTTCATTTAAATTTTTTATTTTAAAAGTTTCTTAAAGTTCTTAAGATGTAAGTCTCGTGAAAGTCGATGAGAGTGTTTTTATAGTACACTACTGGTAACAAAAAAAATGTAGAAATGAAATTTGAATGACAATTTTGATTTAAAATTAACTTAGTAAAAATTTTTATTAAATTTTTAAAATAAAAATTTATTAACTGAAATATAAGTTATTGTGAAATAAGCAATAATTAAATAATATTTATATAAGTAATAATTTATAAAGTTCTTTCATATATCCTGAAAAGCAAGTAACTAATAAATTATTATCAATGATAATTCTAAATTTAAAATGGCAACAGAAATAATTATCATTTTGTAAAAAATATAAAATAATATTAGTTTCATTTTTATATACAGACCAGCCATTCACATTGATTATTTTATCAATGTTTAAAACTAAATTAGTAAAACTTAAAATTAAATCACTATCGTGAGAAATTTTTGCATTATTATTTGATAAAGCTACCGCATAATTAGGAAAAATACTTGGAACAGCATCTGGCAATTAGTGATGCCGTTTACCAATATTAGAAAAACACGATTCTGCGAAATGCAGAGAACATATGTAACTACATACCGAAGGTTGCCAATTTGGTTTGGATATTGCTTTTATCCACAATATTCTATAAGGTTCTTTGTTTGGGAAATTGAAAAGCTGGAACCTTTTTCACACTAGAAAAATAATTGGATCTACATCCAGACGCCGAACATTTTCGAACCATTACAGAATATATTAGAAAAGTTTATATGTATAAAAAATTAAAAAGTGCTATATAAAAAAATAAGATAAAAGACAAACAACTTACAAAAAACAAAAAAACTGTAAATGCAAAATTATAAAACTAATTTAACACAAAAAACAAACAAAACAAAACAAAACTAATTATAATAAGTAATAACTAATTAATTATATCTTATAAAAAAAAATTTTAATTTAATAATATCTCCTACTCCACTACTTTTTTTTTATGGAGTGTATTAAAATATTTAATAATTTGCTTACCAGAATTTGTGACTTCCTTTTTTTATGTCCTCGAAATATGGCTGAAAAATACGAGTTGAAAATTAATTTTCTTACAAGAGGAAAGAAAAAATTCTAAATTTTAATTATATGACATTTTTAGAATGTTTATAATTAAAATTAAAAATATTAAAACTCAATTTGATTATAAAAGTTAGTTACCCACTTCACATACAATTTTTATATAAATTTTAGGTTATGGTTAAAAGCTTTCAAATAAAACTTTCAATCCCACCAATCCTACTTTTATTTTTTGAAAAAATATTCTCTTCTTCTACTTTTACAAATGTCAAAAAGCAAGCGGAAAAAAATAACTAAAAAAACCTTAAACTAATTTTATTAAATATTAAGTTAAAATTACGAGTTGAAAGCTAATTTTTTGATATGTTGTAGGAAATTCCAAATTTTATTTTCATATAAAATTCGACATATTTTGGGAAATATTTCACAACGAAAACTCTGAATTCTGAAAATGGGAAAGTCATGTAGCGGAAATTAAAAAAAAAGTCATTCCAATATCCTTGGCAATTAAAAGACTTGGAGGAGTATCGAATAAAGTAGCTAAACTGGTCTATAATGGATACATCTTATCCAAGATAAGATACAACATTACGAATTGGAGCCAGTGTTCTGGTTTTCATATAAATCGAATAAGTACAATAATGAATAAAGCCTTAAAAACTTTATTCAAAATGGATATGAGATGCAGCACACAAAAGGTATGTAAAGATACAAAAGAACTGGATATTAAGCAGCTTATTTATTTTGAAAAATGTAAATTTATACATAAACTATTAAACAAAAAATTGAAATCAAATTGGAAACTAAGTTTGAGAGAAGAAGTCCATCACCATAACACGAGAAATAAACTAAAAATAAATGTGCCGAAAGCTAGAACTACAGCAAAACAAAAAAGTCTCAAGAACAGTGCAATAAAGCTATACAACAAACTTCCGGAGTACATTCAAAATTGCAAGGATGACGCAAAATTTAAACGACTACTGAAGACACATATTCTAAATTTTAGAGATTAGTTAATAAAACTAATCTCATTTAAACAAAAAAATATTAATAATATATCAAAAAAAAAAAAAAAAAAATTTTTATATATATATGTTATTTAACTATTCATAGTACATATGTATTTTAATTCTAATTTTCCAAACTTACGTTAATTTAGTTAAGTAAATTAAGGTTTAAAAAAAAAAAAAAATTTAATTTGTTTATATTCTTAATTTCTCATACACAATTTTATATTTAGATTGTAAAATTATCTGAAATTAATAAATTATTATTAAAAAAAAAAAAAAATATTACTTTGATCTTTATGTAATTTTCAGTCTCTTAAATCTATTTTTTTACGAATATTTAAAACTAAATTACTGAAATTCAAAATTATATTAACATCGCGTAAATTTTTATTATTCGTTTCTTTTAAATTTACCAAGTAATTGGTGAAAATGCTGACTTTAATCATTATTTAATTTAAAACACAATTCTGAAAAATGCAATTTGCATATGGAACTATATGCTCTTGGTTGCCAGTCTGATCTTTGTTCATCGCTTATTCAAATCTCTTTTAATCTTCTCAAAGGCTCTTTATCCGGAAATTTAAAAGTAGCGACAGATATTGTGCTATTATTATAATTGGATTTACATCCAAGAACCGAACATTTTCCACCCATTTTATTTAAGTAAATTATTAAAAAAAGGCAATATTAAGCTAACTGAATAATTGACTTCATTTTTTTAAATAGGTATTCATAAAAATCTTTTAAAAATAAGAATTGAATTCAAAAATTTAACTCTACAAAAATATGAGTACCTACATAAAATAAAATATTACTAAAATTTAGAGTTATTTAAAATAATATATTAATTTATTAATTTTTTTCTAATACTTTTAAAATAGTATTGCAATTTAAAATTTGACTGATAAAAATATTATTTTCATGTCAGTACATGAACATTCTATTTACAATAAGTTTTTTTTAATAGACTACATAAAAAAGCGAAAACTGCTTAACCAGAATCTGGTACTTCTTTTTTTCTTTTCTTCAAAATATTCCTGAAAAATATGATTTAAAAGGTGATTTTTTTATTGACATAAAGAACTTCGAACTTTATTTTGATATAAATTTTATAATTTTTTATTATAATTGAAAATATAAAAACTTAGTTTGAACTAAAATATATTTACCAAATTTGCAGTACAATGTATTAGAAGGCTTTTAAATTAGGTTATGTTAACTGATTTATTATAATTGTGTACTCTCTCTGACTTCAAAATTGTAGACACACTATAGTCGAGATTCACATCAATTATCAGGCCATGAAGTGCAGAGAGTAAAAGGTTAATAAGGGGCCAGCTTTTAACAAATTTACACGCAGTCTTATGGAAAAAAATAGGGGGCCGACTATAAATCTTGAAATAACACAAAAACCATTTACTTTATTCAATGTGATCCAAAGGGAAAATTAAAGTCGCATCTTTTTTACATAGTTCATTAAAGAAAAATATTTTAAAATACAATGTTTTCATTCATAAATATGCATTTTAAAAATTGTCTTCATTTAAATTTTTTATTTTAAAATCTTCTTAAAGTTCTTAAGATGTGAGTCTTGTCAAAATCGATGAGAGTGTTTTTATAGTACACTACTGGTAACAAAAAAAGTGAAATTTTAAATGACAAATGAAATTTTAATTAATGACAATTTTGATTTAAAATTAACTTAGTAAAAATTTTTATTAAATTTTTAAAATAAAAATTTATTAACTGAAAGATAAGTTATTGTGAAATAAGCAATAATTAAATAATATTTATATAAGTAATAATTTATAAGGTTCTTTTATAGAGCTTGAAAAGCAAATAACTAATAAATTATTATCAATGATAATTCTAAATTTAAAATTGCAACCGAAATAATTATCATTTTGTAAAAAATATAAAATAATATTAGTTTCATTTTTATATACAGACCAGCCATTCACATCGATTATTTTATCAATATTTAAAACTAAATTAGTAAAACTTAAAATTAAATCACTACCGTGAGAAGTTTTTGCATTATTATTTGATAAAGCTACCGGATAATTAGGGAAAATACTTGGAACAGCATCTGGCAATAAGCGATGCCGTTTACCAATATTAGAAAAACACGATTCTGCGAAATGCAGAGAACATATGTAACTACATAGACATACCGAAGGTTGCCAATTTGGTTTGGATATTGCTTTTATCCACAATATTCTGTAAGGTTCTTTGTTGGAAAATTGAAAAGCTGGAACCTTTTTCACACTAGGAAAATAATTTTCGAAAACTTTTTTGTTGTTCATGTAGTTGTATCTTCTTAATTAAATTTTTTTTTGTAAAGATATGGTAAGTTGTTTAACCCCTTTGTGGAGAATGTTTTTAACAGCTTTTTATTAACTTGGTTGGGTAAAGGATGGAATCTTAGAAGCCATTTTAGACACACTTCCAGTTGAGCTAGAGACTTGAAATTTTCTTCATTAGATCAGATTCCGATGACAATACATGATTTTAAAATAATAATATCGAAAAACATTAGAGAAATTATCTTAATTTCAAAATTAAATTTTCATACAAAGATATAACAGAATTTTTAACAGAATTATTACAGAACCAAAATAAAACGTTTTATCTAAATTTACTAAACTCACCAATACCAATACCAATACGTATACGTAATATATAAATGTTTTGTGTACATATACATAGGTACATACTTAAAAATATGTAATAATATGTGCTTCGAAAATATTTTTGGTTTGAAAGCGATGAATTTGAAAGATATGAATGTGAATGTATGAATGTGTGAATGTGTAAAGATATGAATTATTGTGCCGCACTTGAGAACACAGTGTAAATCCTAATATGCATTTACTTAAAATTTAGTTAGTAAGTGTTAAATTTAATTTTTTTTTCATCAAATCAATTGATTTTTAGTATACATTTTTATTTATAAGAGCAATGTGTTTATTTATAATATTTATATAGATATGTGTTTTTCCTTTCTTAATTATAATTAAAATAGGGCTTTTCTTTCCAAACTCTTAACATATTAAAAACGCATATTATGGCCCTAACATTGATATCTAAATTGGGAGCTGCCTTTAAATTACGATCTATTAGGGAATGATGATCTGCACCACTAATGCCTTTTTCTGAAGTATAAAAACTAAGAATATATTTCCAATTATGTAAAAACATTAAACAACAAAAAGAATATATTAAAAATAAGAAATCCAGTCTTTTTTAAAAATAGTAAATAACAACAATATTTTTCTTTTCAATAACAATAATTATGAATTAATCATAAAATATATGTTATGTACATACATACATATATGTATATCTACATCGTCTAGAAAAGGCAAAATAATTTTTTTTTAATTCAAAAACATTATCATTTAGAAGTAAGCAATTTAATATGTTCTCAATTACATACTTTTAAAACCAAATTTTTTTACTACATACGTATGTAGGTACAATGGTATGCATAAAATGGTATGCATATTTTTATGTGTGCTGTACTATTAAAAATCTGCTAACACAGTCACACCAAATTCCCAAATTCCCAACTATTATTATTTAGTTGATTTATCGATATATTATTTTTTAATATGAAGGCAACAGTTATATTTATATGAATGGCCGGTAAACATAAACGAACAAAAAAAAATGTTATGTATGCATATGAATGGACGGTTAACATAAACGAATAAAAAAACAAATTCAGAATATTCTATAGCTAATAATTTCTATTTTTGAAATAGACTGTATGCATAAATTTAATATTAAAAAAAAAAAAAATAAGTTCTTAGCATACCTAAATAACAGAAAAATAAAATAAATAAAAAAAAATTTAAAAAAAAACAGCTTTTTTGAACTAAAAAGTAGAAAATAAATTTTTAATAGCCAATTTTTCTGAAATTTTCTAAACTATATTGTTACAATCGAGATTTCTTTGAAAAAGTTTATTTCAATATGTCAAATATATATATAAATATAAGTATATATAAGTTTTAAAGTCTGTGAAATTAATATAAAAGCTGGAGGCAAAATTTAAATGTAAGGGAATATACAAAAATATATAGGGAATATTTAAAAATATAAGGGAATAATTAGGGAAAATACTTGGAACAGCATCTGGCAATTAGCGATGCCGTTTACCAATATTAGAAAAACACGATTCTACGAAATGCAGAGAACATATGTAACTACAACCGAAGGTTGCCAATTTGGTTTGGATATTGCTTTTATCCACAATATTCTATAAGGTTCTTTGTTTGGGAAATTGAAAAGCTGGAACCTTTTTCACACTAGAAAAATAATTGGATCTACATCCAGACGCCGAACATTTTCGAACCATTACAGAATATATTAGAAAAGTTTATATGTATAAAAAATTAAAAAATGCTATATAAAAAAATAAGATAAAAGACAAACAACTTACAAAAAACAAAAAAACTGTAAATACAAAATTATAAAACTAATTTAACACAAAACGAAACAAAACAAAACTAATTATAATAAGTAATTACTAATTAATTATATCTTATAAAAAAAAATTTTAAATTAATTATATCTCCTACTCCACTACTTTTTTTTTATGGAGTGTATTAAAATATTTAATAATTTGCTTACCAGAATTTGTGACTTCCTTTTTTTATGTCCTCGAAATATGGCTGAAAAATACGAGTTGAAAATTAATTTTCTTACAAGAGGAAAGAAAAAATTCTAAATTTTAATTATATGACATTTTTAGAATGTTTATAATTAAAATTAAAAATATTAAAACTCAATTTGATTATAAAAGTTAGTTACCCACTTCACATACAATTTTTATATAAATTTTAGGTTATGGTTAAAAGCTTTCAAATAAAACTTTCAATCGCACCAATCCTACTTTTATTTTTTGATAAAACATTCTCTTCTTCTACTTTTACAAATGTCAAAAAGCAAGCGGAAAAAAATAACTAAAAAAACCTAAAACTAATTTTATTAAATATTAAGTTAAAATTACGAGTTGAAAGCTAATTTTTTGATATGTTGTAGGAAATTCCAAATTTTATTTTATATAAAATTCGACATATTTTGGGAAATATTTCACAACGAAAACTCTGAATTTTGAAAATGGGAAAGTCATATAGCGGAAATTAAAAAAAAGGTCATTCCAATATCCTTGGCAATTAAAAGACTTGGAGGAGTATCGAATAAAGTAGCTAAACTGGTCTATAATGGATACATCTTATCCAAGATAAGATACAACATTACGAGTTGGAGCCAGTGTTCTGGTTTTCATATAAATCGAATAAGTACAATAATGAATAAAGCCTTAAAAACTTTATTTAAAAAAGATATGAGATGCAGCACACAAGAGGTATGTAAAGATACAAAAGAACTGGATATTAAGCAGCTTATTTATTTTGAAAAATGTAAATTTATACATAAACTATTAAACAAAAAATTGAAATCAAATTGGAAACTAAGTTTGAGAGAAGAAGTCCATCACCATAACACGAGATATAAACTAAAATTAAATGTGCCGAAAGCTAGAACTACAGCAAAACAAAAAAGTCTCAAGTACAGTGCAATAAAGCTATACAACAAACTTCCGGAGTACATTCAAAATTGCAAGGATGACGCAAAATTTAAACGACTACTGAAGACACATATTCTAAATTTTAGAGATTAGTTAATAAAACTAATCTCATTTAAACAAAAAAATATTAATAATATATCACAAAAAAAAAAAAAAAAATTTTTATATATATATGTTATTTAAATATTCATAGTACATATGTATTTTAATTCTAATTTTCCAAACCTACGTTAATTTAGTTAAGTAAATTAAGGTTTAAAGAAAAAAAAAATTTAATTTGTTTATATTCTTAATTTCTCATACATAATTTTATATTTAGATTGTAAAATTATCTGAAATTAATAAATTATTATTAAAAAAAAAATATATATATTATTTTAATCTTTATGTAATTTTCAGTCTCTTAAATCTATTTTTTTACAAATATTTAAAACTAAATTACTGAAATTCAAAATTATATTAACATCGCGTAAATTTTTATTATTCGTTTCTTTTAAATTTACCAAGTAATTGGTGAAAATGCTCACTTTAATCATTATTTAATTTAAAACACAATTCTGAAAAATGCAATTTGCATATGGAACTATGTATATGCTCTTGGTTGCCAGTCTGATCTTTGTTCATCGCTTATTCAAAGCTCTTTTAATCTTCTCAAAGGCTCTTTATCCGGAAATTTAAAAGTAGCGACAGATATTGTGCTATTATTATAATTGGATTTACATCCAAGAACCGAACATTTTCCACCCATTTTATTTAAGTAAATTATTAAAAAAAGGCAATATTAAGCTAACTAAATAATTGACTTCATTTTTTTAAATAGGTATTCATAAAAATCTTTTAAAAATAAGAATTGAATTCAAAAATTTAACTCTACAAAAATATGAGTACCTACATAAAATAAAATATTACTAAAATTTAGAGTTATTTAAAATAATATATTAATTTATTAATTTTTTTCTAATACTTTTAAAATAGTATTGCAATTTAAAATTTGACTGATAAAAATATTATTTTATTTCATGTAAGTACATGAACATTCTATTTACAATAAGTTTTTTTTAATAGACTACATAAAAAAGCGAAAACTGCTTAACCAGAATCTGTTACTTCTTTTTTTCTTTTCTTCAAAATATTCCTGAAAAATATGATTTAAAAGGTGATTTTTTTATTGACATAAAGAACTTCGAACTTTATTTTGATATAAATTTTATAATTTTTTATTATAATTGAAATTATAAAAACTTAGTTTGAACTAAAATATATTTACTAAATTTGCAGTACAATGTATTAGAAGGCTTTTAAATTAGGTTATGTTAACTGATTTATTATAATTGTGTACTCTCTCTGACTTCAAAATTGTAGACACACTATAGTCGAGATTCACATCAATTATCAGGCCATGAAGTGCAGAGAGTAAAAGCTTAATAAGGGGCCAGCTTTTAACAAATTTACACGCAGTCTTATGGAAAAAAATAGGGGGCCGACTATAAATCTTGAAATAACACAAAAACCATTTACTTTATTCAATGTGATCCAAAGGGAAAATTAAAGTCGCATCTTTTTTACATAATTCATTAAAGAAAAATATTTTAAAATACAATGTTTTCATTCATAAATATGCATTTTAAAAATTGTCTTCATTTAAATTTTTTATTTTAAAAGCTTCTTAAAGTTCTTAAGATGTGAGTCTTGTCAAAATCGATGAGAGTGTTTTTATAGTACACTACTGGTAACAAAAAAAGTGAAATTTTAAATGACAAATGAAATTTTAATTAATGACAATTTTGATTTCAAATTAACTTAGTAAAAATTTTTATTAAATTTTTAAAATAAAAATTTATTAACTGAAAGATAAGTTATTGTGAAATAAGCAATAATTAAATAATATTTATATAAGTAATAATTTATAAGGTTCTTTTATAGAGCTTGAAAAGCAAATAACTAATAAATTATTATCAATGATAATTCTAAATTTAAAATTGCAACCGAAATAATCATCATTTTGTAAAAAATATAAAATAATATTAGTTTCATTTTTATATACAGACCAGCCATTCACATCGATTATTTTATCAATATTTAAAACTAAATTAGTAAAACTTAAAATTAAATCACTATCGTGAGAAGTTTTTGCATTATTATTTGATAAAGCTACCGGATAATTAGGGAAAATACTTGGAACAGCATCTGGCAATAAGCGATGCCGTTTACCAATATTAGAAAAACACGATTCTGCGAAATGCAGAGAACATATGTAACTACATACCGAAGGTTGCCAATTTGGTTTGGATATTGCTTTTATCCACAATATTCTGTAAGGTTCTTTGTTGGAAAATTGAAAAGCTGGAACCTTTTTCACACTAGGAAAATAATTTTCGAAAACTTTTTTGTTGTTCATGTAGTTGTATCTTCTTAATTAAATTTTTTGTTGTAAAGATATGGTAAGTTGTTTACCCCTTTGTGGAGAATGTTTTTAATAGCTTTTTATTAACTTGGTTGGGTAGAGGATGGAATCTTAGAAGCCATTTTAGACACACTTCCAGTTGAGCTAGAGACTTGAAATTTTCTTCATTAGATCAGATTCCGATGACAATACATGATTTTAAAATAATAATATCGAAAAACATTAGAGAAATTAGCTTAATTTCAAAATTAAATTTTCATACAAAGATATAACAGAATTTAAAAATATAAGTTTATAGTTTTGCGTTTGTTGCCTCCAGCTTTTTTTAATTTCACAGATTTTAAAACTTATATATACTTATATTTATATATATATTTGACATATTGAAATAAACTTTTTCAAAGAAATCTCGATTGTAACAATATAGTTTAGAAAATTACAGAAAAATTTGCTATTAAAAATTTATTTTCTACTTTTTAGTTCAAAAAAGCTGTTTTTTTAAAAAATTTTTTTATTTATTTTATTTCTTTTAAAAAATACCTTCTTAATTTTTAAAATTTTTAAATTCTGTTTTTTAATATGACTAACTATATGTAGCTTATTCAATATCAAAAAATACTTTTAAGAATTCTGCTATCTAGAAAGATTTACATATCTATCTATAGTCATAAAGATTGGTTTTCATGAGAAATTTTATGGATATTTTCGCAACTTTAGAAAGAGAAAAATATAGTGCACTACCAGTGGCAAAGAGTGAGAAAAAAAATTATATTATTAAAAAATATTACAGCAACCCTTTGACAGTTAAAATTGTAAATAACCTAATTTAATAATGTATTCATATTTAGTTAAAAATTTAAAATTTTTTATTTATAAAGTTGTTAAAAATAATATACATAGTTTATTAATAATATTTTTAATTTTTGCATTACATATGTAATTCATGGATATTTATGGTTACTTTCTTGGATATTTTCAAATGTTTCATGGTTATTTTTTTTAGCTTAATCTTTTTCAAACACATATTACTTTTGTATGTTCTGCCTATGCTCTAACATTTTCGTGGATATATTGGTCTAATGAAAATCAGCTTTAATATATGTAATTATACATTCAGTAAATTAGATCTTAACTATACCTTTGTGGATCCACAAAGGTTAATACCAATATTTTAGAAAATTTCAATATTCCATCCAAAAATATTTTTTAATTTTTAGAAGAAATATTCTTCTAAACAAAAAAGAAAAAAATAAAAACAAATAGATCTCCGTTACAATTTACATCACACTTGCAATATTATAATAAAATTTTGTTGGCCTTCAAATATTATCTATGTGTTGTGTAGAGTTATTCTTTATAAGATCTATAAAATTCCATTTTAAAATTATAAGAACATTTGTTTGTAATGCATCGAGACTCACATCAATTATCAGGCCATGAAGTGCAGAGAGTAAAAGCTTAATAAGGGGCCAGCTTTTAACAAATTTACACGCAGTCTTATGGAAAAAAATAGGGGGCCGACTATAAATCTTGAAATAACACAAAAACCATTTACTTTATTCAATGTGATCCAAAGGGAAAATTAAAGTCGCATCTTTTTTACATAGTTCATTAAAGAAAAATATTTTAAAATACAATGTTTTCATTCATAAATATGCATTTTAAAAATTGTCTTCATTTAAATTTTTTATTTTAAAATCTTCTTAAAGTTCTTAAGATGTGAGTCTTGTCAAAATCGATGAGAGTGTTTTTATAGTACACTACTGGTAACAAAAAAAGTGAAATTTTAAATGACAAATGAAATTTTAATTAATGACAATTTTGATTTAAATTAACTTAGTAAAAATTTTTATTAAATTTTTAAAATAAAAATTTATTAACTGAAAGATAAGTTATTGTGAAATAAGCAATAATTAAATAATATTTATATAAGTAATAATTTATAAGGTTCTTTTATAGAGCTTGAAAAGCAAATAACTAATAAATTATTATCAATGATAATTCTAAATTTAAAATTGCAACCGAAATAATTATCATTTTGTAAAAAATATAAAATAATATTAGTTTCATTTTTATATACAGACCAGCCATTCACATCGATTATTTTATCAATATTTAAAACTAAATTAGTAAAACTTAAAATTAAATCACTACCGTGAGAAGTTTTTGCATTATTATTTGATAAAGCTACCGGATAATTAGGGAAAATACTTGGAACAGCATCTGGCAATAAGCGATGCCGTTTACCAATATTAGAAAAACACGATTCTGCGAAATGCAGAGAACATATGTAACTACATAGACATACCGAAGGTTGCCAATTTGGTTTGGATATTGCTTTTATTCACAATATTCTGTAAGGTTCTTTGTTGGAAAATTGAAAAGCTGGAACCTTTTTCACACTAGGAAAATAATTTTCGAAAACTTTTTTGTTGTTCATGTAGTTGTATCTTCTTAATTACATTTTTTTTTGTAAAGATATGGTAAGTTGTTTAACCCCTTTGTGGAAAATGTTTTTAACAGCTTTTTATTAACTTGGTTGGGTAAAGGATGGAATCTTAGAAGCCATTTTAGACACACTTCCAATTGAGCTAGAGACTTGAAATTTTCTTCATTAGATCAGATTCCGATGACAATACATGATTTTAAAATAATAATATCGAAAAACATTAGAGAAATTATCTTAATTTCAAAATTAAATTTTCATACAAAGATATAACAGAATTTTTAACAGAATTATTACAGAACCAAAATAAAACGTTTTATCTAAATTTACTAAACTCACCAATACCAATACCAATACGTATACGTAATACATAAATGTTTTTTTTTTCTATAAAAGACTATTGTTTTTTATGTAGCCCATTGCATTGAATGTGTACATATACATAGGTACATACTTAAAAATATGTAATAATATGTGCTTCGAAAATATTTTTGGTTTGAAAGCGATGAATTTGAAAGATATGAATGTGAATGTATGAATGTGTGAATGTGTAAAGATATGAATTATTGTGCCGCACTTGAGAACACAGTGTAAATCCTAATATGCATTTACTTAAAATTTAGTTAGTAAGTGTTAAATTTAATTTTTTTTTCATCAAATCAATTGATTTTTAGTATACATTTTTATTTATAAGAGCAATGTGTTTATTTATAATATTTATATAGATATGTGTTTTTCCTTTCTTAATTATAATTAAAATAGGGCTTTTCTTTCCAAACTCTTAACATATTAAAAACGCATATTATGGCCCTAACATTGATATCTAAATTGGGAGCTGCCTTTAAATTACGATCGATTAGGGAATGATGATCTGCACCACTAATGCCTTTTTCTGAAGTATAAAAACTAAGAATATATTTCCAATTATGTAAAAACATTAAACAACAAAAAGAATATATTAAAAATAAGAAATCCAGTCTTTTTTAAAAATAGTAAATAACAACAATATTTTTCTTTTCAATAACAATAATTATGAATTAATCATAAAATATATGTTATGTACATACATACATATATGTATATCTACATCGTTTAGAAAAGGCAAAATAATTTTTTTTTAATTCAAAAACATTATCATTTAGAAGTAAGCAATTTAATATGTTCTCAATTACATACTTTTAAAATCAAATTTTTTTACTACATACGTATGTAGGTACAATGGTATGCATAAAATGGTATGCATATTTTTATGTGTGCTGTACTATTAAAAATCTGCTAGCACAGTCACACCAAATTCCCAAATTCCCAACTATTATTATTTAGTTGATTTATCGATATATTATTTTTTAATATGAAGGCAACAGTTATATTTATATGAATGGCCGGTAAACATAAACGAACAAAAAAAAATGTTATGTATGCATATGAATGGACGGTTAACATAAACGAATAAAAAAACAAATTCAGAATATTCTATAGCTAATAATTTCTATTTTTGAAATAGACTGTATGCATAAATTTAATATTAAAAAAAAAAAAAATAAGTTCTTAGCATACCTAAATAACAGAAAAATAAAATAAATAAAAAAAAATTTAAAAAAAACAGCTTTTTTGAACTAAAAAGTAGAAAATAAATTTTTAATAGCCAATTTTTCTGAAATTTTCTAAACTATATTGTTACAATCGAGATTTCTTTGAAAAAGTTTATTTCAATATGTCAAATATATATACAAATATAAGTATATATAAGTTTTAAAGTCTGTGAAATTAATATAAAAGCTGGAGGCAAAATTTAAATGTAAGGGAATATACAAAAATATATAGGGAATATTTAAAAATATAAGGGAATAATTAGGGAAAATACTTGGAACAGCATCTGGCAATTAGCGATGCCGTTTACCAATATTAGAAAAACACGATTCTACGAAATGCAGAGAACATATGTAACTACATACCGAAGGTTGCCAATTTGGTTTGGATATTGCTTTTATCCACAATATTCTATAAGGTTCTTTGTTTGGGAAATTGAAAAGCTGGAACCTTTTTCACACTAGAAAAATAATTGGATCTACATCCAGACGCCGAACATTTTCGAACCATTACAGAATATATTAGAAAAGTTTATATGTATAAAAAATTAAAAAATGCTATATAAAAAAATAAGATAAAAGACAAACAACTTACAAAAAACAAAAAAACTGTAAATACAAAATTATAAAACTAATTTAACACAAAACGAAACAAAACAAAACTAATTATAATAAGTAATTACTAATTAATTATATCTTATAAAAAAAAATTTTAAATTAATTATATCTCCTACTCCACTACTTTTTTTTTATGGAGTGTATTAAAATATTTAATAATTTGCTTACCAGAATTTGTGACTTCCTTTTTTTATGTCCTCGAAATATGGCTGAAAAATACGAGTTGAAAATTAATTTTCTTACAAGAGGAAAGAAAAAATTCTAAATTTTAATTATATGACATTTTTAGAATGTTTATAATTAAAATTAAAAATATTAAAACTCAATTTGATTATAAAAGTTAGTTACCCACTTCACATACAATTTTTATATAAATTTTAGGTTATGGTTAAAAGCTTTCAAATAAAACTTTCAATCGCATCAATCCTACTTTTATTTTTTGATAAAATATTCTCTTCTTCTACTTTTACAAATGTCAAAAAGCAAGCGGAAAAAAATAACTAAAAAAACCTAAAACTAATTTTATTAAATATTAAGTTAAAATTACGAGTTGAAAGCTAATTTTTTGATATGTTGTAGGAAATTCCAAATTTTATTTTCATATAAAATTCGACATATTTTGGGAAATATTTCACAACGAAAACTCTGAATTCTGAAAATGGGAAAGTCATATAGCGGAAATTAAAAAAAAGGTCATTCCAATATCCTTGGCAATTAAAAGACTTGGAGGAGTATCGAATAAAGTAGCTAAACTGGTCTATAATGGATACATCTTATCCAAGATAAGATACAACATTACGAGTTGGAGCCAGTGTTCTGGTTTTCATATAAATCGAATAAGTACAATAATGAATAAAGCCTTAAAAACTTTATTTAAAAAAGATATGAGATGCAGCACACAAGAGGTATGTAAAGATACAAAAGAACTGGATATTAAGCAGCTTATTTATTTTGAAAAATGTAAATTTATACATAAACTATTAAACAAAAAATTGAAATCAAATTGGAAACTAAGTTTGAGAGAAGAAGTCCATCACCATAACACGAGATATAAACTAAAATTAAATGTGCCGAAAGCTAGAACTACAGCAAAACAAAAAAGTCTCAAGTACAGTGCAATAAAGCTATACAACAAACTTCCGGAGTACATTCAAAATTGCAAGGATGACGCAAAATTTAAACGACTACTGAAGACACATATTCTAAATTTTAGAGATTAGTTAATAAAACTAATCTCATTTAAACAAAAAAATATTAATAATATATCACAAAAAAAAAAAAAAAAATTTTTATATATATATGTTATTTAAATATTCATAGTACATATGTATTTTAATTCTAATTTTCCAAACCTACGTTAATTTAGTTAAGTAAATTAAGGTTTAAAGAAAAAAAAAATTTAATTTGTTTATATTCTTAATTTCTCATACATAATTTTATATTTAGATTGTAAAATTATCTGAAATTAATAAATTATTATTAAAAAAAAAATATATATATTATTTTAATCTTTATGTAATTTTCAGTCTCTTAAATCTATTTTTTTACAAATATTTCAAACTAAATTACTGAAATTCAAAATTATATTAACATCGCGTAAATTTTTATTATTCGTTTCTTTTAAATTTACCAAGTAATTGGTGAAAATGCTCACTTTAATCATTATTTAATTTAAAACACAATTCTGAAAAATGCAATTTGCATATGGAACTATGTATATGCTCTTGGTTGCCAGTCTGATCTTTGTTCATCGCTTATTCAAAGCTCTTTTAATCTTCTCAAAGGCTCTTTATCCGGAAATTTAAAAGTAGCGACAGATATTGTGCTATTATTATAATTGGATTTACATCCAAGAACCGAACATTTTCCACCCATTTTATTTAAGTAAATTATTAAAAAAAGGCAATATTAAGCTAACTAAATAATTGACTTCATTTTTTTAAATAGGTATTCATAAAAATCTTTTAAAAATAAGAATTGAATTCAAAAATTTAACTCTACAAAAATATGAGTACCTACATAAAATAAAATATTACTAAAATTTAGAGTTATTTAAAATAATATATTAATTTATTAATTTTTTTCTAATACTTTTAAAATAGTATTGCAATTTAAAATTTGACTGATAAAAATATTATTTTATTTCATGTAAGTACATGAACATTCTATTTACAATAAGTTTTTTTTAATAGACTACATAAAAAAGCGAAAACTGCTTAACCAGAATCTGTTACTTCTTTTTTTCTTTTCTTCAAAATATTCCTGAAAAATATGATTTAAAAGGTGATTTTTTTATTGACATAAAGAACTTCGAACTTTATTTTGATATAAATTTTATAATTTTTTATTATAATTGAAATTATAAAAACTTAGTTTGAACTAAAATATATTTACTAAATTTGCAGTACAATGTATTAGAAGGCTTTTAAATTAGGTTATGTTAACTGATTTATTATAATTGTGTACTCTCTCTGACTTCAAAATTGTAGACACACTATAGTCGAGATTCACATCAATTATCAGGCCATGAAGTGCAGAGAGTAAAAGCTTAATAAGGGGCCAGCTTTTAACAAATTTACACGCAGTCTTATGGAAAAAAATAGGGGGCCGACTATAAATCTTGAAATAACACAAAAACCATTTACTTTATTCAATGTGATCCAAAGGGAAAATTAAAGTCGCATCTTTTTTACATAATTCATTAAAGAAAAATATTTTAAAATACAATGTTTTCATTCATAAATATGCATTTTAAAAATTGTCTTCATTTAAATTTTTTATTTTAAAAGCTTCTTAAAGTTCTTAAGATGTGAGTCTTGTCAAAATCGATGAGAGTGTTTTTATAGTACACTACTGGTAACAAAAAAAGTGAAATTTTAAATGACAAATGAAATTTTAATTAATGACAATTTTGATTTCAAATTAACTTAGTAAAAATTTTTATTAAATTTTTAAAATAAAAATTTATTAACTGAAAGATAAGTTATTGTGAAATAAGCAATAATTAAATAATATTTATATAAGTAATAATTTATAAGGTTCTTTTATAGAGCTTGAAAAGCAAATAACTAATAAATTATTATCAATGATAATTCTAAATTTAAAATTGCAACCGAAATAATCATCATTTTGTAAAAAATATAAAATAATATTAGTTTCATTTTTATATACAGACCAGCCATTCACATCGATTATTTTATCAATATTTAAAACTAAATTAGTAAAACTTAAAATTAAATCACTATCGTGAGAAGTTTTTGCATTATTATTTGATAAAGCTACCGGATAATTAGGGAAAATACTTGGAACAGCATCTGGCAATAAGCGATGCCGTTTACCAATATTAGAAAAACACGATTCTGCGAAATGCAGAGAACATATGTAACTACATACCGAAGGTTGCCAATTTGGTTTGGATATTGCTTTTATCCACAATATTCTGTAAGGTTCTTTGTTGGAAAATTGAAAAGCTGGAACCTTTTTCACACTAGGAAAATAATTTTCGAAAACTTTTTTGTTGTTCATGTAGTTGTATCTTCTTAATTAAATTTTTTGTTGTAAAGATATGGTAAGTTGTTTACCCCTTTGTGGAGAATGTTTTTAACAGCTTTTTATTAACTTGGTTGGGTAGAGGATGGAATCTTAGAAGCCATTTTAGACACACTTCCAGTTGAGCTAGAGACTTGAAATTTTCTTCATTAGATCAGATTCCGATGACAATACATGATTTTAAAATAATAATATCGAAAAACATTAGAGAAATTAGCTTAATTTCAAAATTAAATTTTCATACAAAGATATAACAGAATTTTTAACAGAATTATTACAGAACCAAAATAAAACGTTTTATCTAAATTTACTAAACTCACCAATCCCAATACCAAAATGTATACGTAATACATAAATGTTTTTTTTTTTCTATAAAAGACTATTGTTTTTTATGTAGCCCATTGCATTGAATGTGTACAATACATAGGTACATACTTAAAAATATGTAATAATATGTGCTTCGAAAATATTTTTGGTTTGAAAGCGATGAATTTGAAAGATATGAATGTGAATGTATGAATGTGTGAATGTGTAAAGATATGAATTATTGTGCCGCACTTGAGAACACAGTGTAAATCCTAATATGCATTTACTTAAAATTTAGTTAGTAAGTGTTAAATTAAATTTTTTTTTCATCAAATCAATTGATTTTTAGTATACATTTTTTTATTTATAAAAGCAATGTGTTTATTTATAATATTTATATAGATATGTGTTTTTCCTTTCTTAATTGTAATTAAAATAGGGCTTTTCTTTCCAAACTCTTAACATATTAAAATCGCATATTATGGCCCTAACATTGATATCTAAATTGGGAGCTGCCTTTAAATTACGATCTATTAGGGAATGATGATCTGCACCACTAATGCCTTTTTCTGAAGTATAAAAACTAAGAATATATTTCCAATTATGTAAAAACATTAAACAACAAAAAGAATATATTAAAAATAAGAAATCCAGTCTTTTTTAAAAATAGTAAATAACAACAATATTTTTCTTTTCAATAACAATAATTATGAATTAATCATAAAATATATGTTATGTACATACATATATATATGTATATCTACATCGTCTAGAAAAGGCAAAATAATTTTTTTTTTAATTCAAAAACATTATCATTTAGAAGTAAGCAATTTAATATGTTCTCAATTACATACTTTTAAAACCAAATTTTTTTACTACATACGTATGTAGGTACAAACATGTACAAAAATGGTATGCATATTTTTATGTGTGCTGTACTATTAAAAATCTGCTAACACAGTCACACCAAATTCCCAAATTCCCAACTATTATTATTTAGTTGATTTATCGATGTATTATTTTTTAATATGTAGGCAACAGTTATATTTATATGAATGGACGGTAAACATAAACGAACAAAAAAAAAATGTTATGTATGCATATGAATGGACGGTTAACATAAACGAACAAAAAAACAAATTCAGAATGTTCTATAGCTAATAATTTCTATTTTTGAAATAGACTGTATGCATAAATTTAATATTAAAAAAAAAAAAATAAGTTCTTAGCATACCTAAATAACAGAAAAATAAAATAAATAAAAAAAACTTTAAAAAAAACAGCTTTTTTGAACTAAAAAGTAGAAAATAAATTTTTAATAGCCAATTTTTCGGTAATTTTCTAAACTATATTGTTACAATCGAGATTTCTTTGAAAAAATTTATTTCAATATGTCAAATATATATATAAATATAAGTATATATAAGTTTTAAAGTCTGTGAAATTAATATAAAAGCTGGAGGCAAAATTTAAAAATATAAGTTTATAGTTATGCGTTTGTTGCCTCCAGCTTTTTTTAATTTCACAGATTTTAAAACTTATATATACTTATATTTATATATATATTTGACATATTGAAATAAACTTTTTCAAAGAAATCTCGATTGTAACAATATAGTTTAGAAAATTACAGAAAAATTTGCTATTAAAAATTTATTTTCTACTTTTTAGTTCAAAAAAGCTGTTTTTTTAAAAAAATTTTTTATTTATTTTATTTCTTTTAAAAAATACCTTCTTAATTTTTAAAATTTTTAAATTCTGTTTTTTAATATGACTAACTATATGTAGCTTATTCAATATCAAAAAATACTTTTAAGAATTCTGCTATCTAGAAAGATTTACATATCTATCTATAGTCATAAAGATTGGTTTTCATGAGAAATTTTATGGATATTTTCGCAACTTTAGAAAGAGAAAAATATAGTGCACTACCAGTGGCAAAGAGTGAGAAAAAAAATTATATTATTAAAAAATATTACAGCAACACTTTGACAGTTAAAATTGTAAATAACCTAATTTAATAATGTATTCATATTTAGTTAAAAATTTAAAATTTTTTATTTATAAAGTTGTTAAAAATAATATACATAGTTTATTAATAATATTTTTAATTTTTGCATTACATATGTAATTCATGGATATTTATGGTTACTTTCTTGGATATTTTCAAATGTTTCATGGTTATTTTTTTTAGCTTAATCTTTTTCAAACACATATTACTTTTGATCTCCGTTACAATTTACATCACACTTGCAATATTATAATAAAATTTTGTTGGCCTTCAAATATTATCTATGTGTTGTGTAGAGTTATTCTTTATAAGATCTATAAAATTCCATTTTAAAATTATAAGAACATTTGTTTGTAATGCATCGAGACTCACATCAATTATCAGGCTATAAATCTTGAAATAACACAAAAACCATTTACTTTATTCAATGTGATCCAAAGGGAAAATTAAAGTCGCATCTTTTTTACATAATTCATTAAAGAAAAATATTTTAAAATACAATGTTTTCATTCATAAATATGCATTTTAAAAATTGTCTTCATTTAAATTTTTATTTTAAAAGCTTCTTAAAGTTCTTAAGATGTGAGTCTTGTCAAAATCGATGAGAGTGTTTTTATAGTACACTACTGGTAACAAAAAAAGTGAAATTTTAAATGACAAATGAAATTTTAATTAATGACAATTTTGATTTAAAATTAACTTAGTAAAAATTTTTATTAAATTTTTAAAATAAAAATTTATTAACTGAAAGATAAGTTATTGTGAAATAAGCAATAATTAAATAATATTTATATAAGTAATAATTTATAAGGTTCTTTTATAGAGCTTGAAAAGCAAATAACTAATAAATTATTATCAATGATAATTCTAAATTTAAAATTGCAACCGAAATAATCATCATTTTGTAAAAAATATAAAATAATATTAGTTTCATTTTTATATACAGACCAGCCATTCACATCGATTATTTTATCAATATTTAAAACTAAATTAGTAAAACTTAAAATTAAATCACTATCGTGAGAAGTTTTTGCATTATTATTTGATAAAGCTACCGGATAATTAGGGAAAATACTTGGAACAGCATCTGGCAATAAGCGATGCCGTTTACCAATATTAGAAAAACACGATTCTGCGAAATGCAGAGAACATATGTAACTACATACCGAAGGTTGCCAATTTGGTTTGGATATTGCTTTTATCCACAATATTCTGTAAGGTTCTTTGTTGGAAAATTGAAAAGCTGGAACCTTTTTCACACTAGGAAAATAATTTTCGAAAACTTTTTTGTTGTTCATGTAGTTGTATCTTCTTAATTAAATTTTTTGTTGTAAAGATATGGTAAGTTGTTTACCCCTTTGTGGAGAATGTTTTTAACAGCTTTTTATTAACTTGGTTGGGTAGAGGATGGAATCTTAGAAGCCATTTTAGACACACTTCCAGTTGAGCTAGAGACTTGAAATTTTCTTCATTAGATCAGATTCCGATGACAATACATGATTTTAAAATAATAATATCGAAAAACATTAGAGAAATTAGCTTAATTTCAAAATTAAATTTTCATACAAAGATATAACAGAATTTTTAACAGAATTATTACAGAACCAAAATAAAACGTTTTATCTAAATTTACTAAACTCACCAATCCCAATACCAAAATGTATACGTAATACATAAATGTTTTTTTTTTTCTATAAAAGACTATTGTTTTTTATGTAGCCCATTGCATTGAATGTGTACATATACATAGGTACATACTTAAAAATATGTAATAATATGTGCTTCGAAAATATTTTTGGTTTGAAAGCGATGAATTTGAAAGATATGAATGTGAATGTATGAATGTGTGAATGTGTAAAGATATGAATTATTGTGCCGCACTTGAGAACACAGTGTAAATCCTAATATGCATTTACTTAAAATTTAGTTAGTAAGTGTTAAATTAAATTTTTTTTTCATCAAATCAATTGATTTTTAGTATACATTTTTATTTATAAAAGCAATGTGTTTATTTATAATATTTATATAGATATGTGTTTTTCCTTTCTTAATTGTAATTAAAATAGGGCTTTTCTTTCCAAACTCTTCACATATTAAAATCGCATATTATGGCCCTAACATTGATATCTAAATTGGGAGCTGCCTTTAAATTACGATCTATTAGGGAATGATGATCTGCACCACTAATGCCTTTTTCTGAAGTATAAAAACTAAGAATATATTTCCAATTATGTAAAAACATTAAACAACAAAAAGAATATATTAAAAATAAGAAATCCAGTCTTTTTTAAAAATAGTAAATAACAACAATATTTTTCTTTTCAATAACAATAATTATGAATTAATCATAAAATATATGTTATGTACATACATATATATATGTATATCTACATCGTCTAGAAAAGGCAAAATAATTTTTTTTTTAATTCAAAAACATTATCATTTAGAAGTAAGCAATTTAATATGTTCTCAATTACATACTTTTAAAACCAAATTTTTTTACTACATACGTATGTAGGTACAAACATGTACAAAAATGGTATGCATATTTTTATGTGTGCTGTACTATTAAAAATCTGCTAACACAGTCACACCAAATTCCCAAATTCCCAACTATTATTATTTAGTTGATTTATCGATGTATTATTTTTTAATATGTAGGCAACAGTTATATTTATATGAATGGACGGTAAACATAAACGAACAAAAAAAAATGTTATGTATGCATATGAATGGACGGTTAACATAAACGAACAAAAAAACAAATTCAGAATGTTCTATAGCTAATAATTTCTATTTTTGAAATAGACTGTATGCATAAATTTAATATTAAAAAAAAAAAAATAAGTTCTTAGCATACCTAAATAACAGAAAAATAAAATAAATAAAAAAAAATTTAAAAAAAACAGCTTTTTTGAACTAAAAAGTAGAAAATAAATTTTTAATAGCCAATTTTTCGGTAATTTTCTAAACTATATTGTTACAATCGAGATTTCTTTGAAAAAATTTATTTCAATATGTCAAATATATATATAAATATAAGTATATATAAGTTTTAAAGTCTGTGAAATTAATATAAAAGCTGGAGGCAAAATTTAAAAATATAAGTTTATAGTTATGCGTTTGTTGCCTCCAGCTTTTTTTAATTTCACAGATTTTAAAACTTATATATACTTATATTTATATATATATTTGACATATTGAAATAAACTTTTTCAAAGAAATCTCGATTGTAACAATATAGTTTAGAAAATTACAGAAAAATTTGCTATTAAAAATTTATTTTCTACTTTTTAGTTCAAAAAAGCTGTTTTTTTAAAAAATTTTTTTATTTATTTTATTTCTTTTAAAAAATACCTTCTTAATTTTTAAAATTTTTAAATTCTGTTTTTTAATATGACTAACTATATGTAGCTTATTCAATATCAAAAAATACTTTTAAGAATTCTGCTATCTAGAAAGATTTACATATCTATCTATAGTCATAAAGATTGGTTTTCATGAGAAATTTTATGGATATTTTCGCAACTTTAGAAAGAGAAAAATATAGTGCACTACCAGTGGCAAAGAGTGAGAAAAAAAATTATATTATTAAAAAATATTACAGCAACACTTTGACAGTTAAAATTGTAAATAACCTAATTTAATAATGTATTCATATTTAGTTAAAATTTTAAAATTTTTTATTTATAAAGTTGTTAAAAATAATATACATAGTTTATTAATAATATTTTTAATTTTTGCATTACATATGTAATTCATGGATATTTATGGTTACTTTCTTGGATATTTTCAAATGTTTCATGGTTATTTTTTTTAGCTTAATCTTTTTCAAACACATATTACTTTTGTATGTTCTGCCTATGCTCTAACATTTTCGTGGATATATTGGTCTAATGAAAATCAGCTTTAATATATGTAATTATACATTCAGTAAATTAGATCTTAACTATACCTTTGTGGATCCACAAAGGTTAATACCAATATTTTAGAAAATTTCAATATTCCATCCAAAAATATTTTTTAATTTTTAGAAGAAATATTCTTCTAAACAAAAAAGAAAAAAATAAAAACAAATAGATCTCCGTTACAATTTACATCACACTTGCAATATTATAATACAATTTTGTTGGCCTTCAAATATTATCTATGTGTTGTGTAGAGTTATTCTTTATAAGATCTATAAAATTCCATTTTAAAATTATAAGAACATTTGTTTGTAATGCATCGAGACTCACACCAATTATCAGGCCATGAAGTGCAGAGAGTAAAAGCTTAATAAGGGGCCAGCTTTTAACAAATTTACACGCAGTCTTATGGAAAAAAATAGGGGGCCGACTATAAATCTTGAAATAACACAAAAACCATTTACTTTATTCAATTTGGTCCAAAGAAAAAATTAAAGTCGCATCTTTTTTACATAATTCATTAAAGAAAGATATTTTAAAATATAATATTTTCATTCCTAAATATGCATTTAAAAAATTGTCTTCCTTTAAATTTTTTATTTTAAAAGCTTCTTAAGATAAATTGCCTTAATATCCTAATAGTATACGTCGAGACTACTTTCATACTTTAAAATTTCGTACACGCTTATATGGCTATAATCGAGACTCACATCAATTATTAAATTATTCATACGCGCAGTACGTGAGAATCGATTGCAATTCTCTCACAACTACATTCATGTGTTTTCAGTTCTTGGCCTGATGCATAGACAAATATGTAGGTATGTATGTATGTAACAATATAATATCAATTTTTAGAGAAAAAACAATCAGTTCGAAGAAAATGAATTATGAACTGAATGAATGAAAAAATATTTTTTTGTTTTGTTTTTCTTATGTTCTTCGATGGTATACCAAAAATACGGTCATCTTTTTACCAAATTCCCCAAATACGATCTTGGGTTGATTTCAAATCAATGAAATTGACTATGATTTTTTCTTCTACGTGAGTTCTCTATGCATATAGTTACTTTATGACATAATTCATTAAAGAAAAATATTTTAAAATACAATATTTTCATTCATAAATATGCATTTAAAAAATTGTCTTCATTTAAATTTTTTATTTTAAAAGTTTCTTAAAGTTCTTAAGATGTAAGTCTCATGAAAGTTGATGAGAGTGTTTTTCTAGTACACTACTGGTAACAAAAAAAGTGTAGAAATGAAATTTGAATGACAATTTTGATTTAAAATTAACTTAGTAAAAATTTTTATTAAATTTTTAAAATAAAAATTTATTTGAAATATAAGTTATTGTGAAATAAGCAATAATTAAATAATATTTATATAAGTAATAGTTTATAAAGTTCTTTTATATATCCTGAAAAGCAAGTAACTAATACATTATTATCAATGATAATTCTAAATTTAAAATGGCAACCGAAATAATTATCATTTTGTAAAAAATATAAAATAATATTAGTTTCATTTTTATATACAGACCAGCCATTCACATTGATTATTTTATCAATGTTTAAAACTAAATTAGTAAAACTTAAAATTAAATCACTATCGTGAGAAGTTTTTGCATTATTATTTGATAAAGCTACCGGATAATTAGGGAAAATACTTGGAACAGCATCTGGCAATTAGCGATGCCGTTTACCAATATTAGAAAAACACGATTCTACGAAATGCAGAGAACATATGTAACTACATACCGAAGGTTGCCAATTTGGTTTGGATATTGCTTTTATCCACAATATTCTATAAGGTTCTTTGTTTGGGAAATTGAAAAGCTGGAACCTTTTTCACACTAGAAAAATAATTGGGTCTACATCCAGACGCCGAACATTTTCGAACCATTACAGAATATATTAGAAAAGTTTATATGTATAAAAAATTAAAAAGTGCTATATAAAAAAATAAGATAAAAGACAAACAACTTACAAAAAACAAAAAAACTGTAAATACAAAATTATAAAACTAATTTAACACAAAAAACAAACAAAAAAAAAACAAAACTAATTATAATAAGTAATAACTAATTAATTATATCTTATAAAAAAAAATTTTAAATTAATTATATCTCCTACTCCACTACTTTTTTTTTATGGAGTGTATTAAAATATTTAATAATTTGCTTACCAGAATTTGTGACTTCCTTTTTTTATGTCCTCGAAATATGGCTGAAAAATACGAGTTGAAAATTAATTTTCTTACAAGAGGAAAGAAAAAATTCTAAATTTTATTATATGACATTTTTAGAATGTTTATAATTAAAATTAAAAATATTAAAACTCAATTTGATTATAAAAGTAGTTACCCACTTCACATACAATTTTTATATAAATTTTAGGTTATGGTTAAAAGCTTTCAAATAAAACTTTCAATCCCACCAATCCTACTTTTATTTTTTGAAGAAATATTCTCTTCTTCTACTTTTACAAATGTCAAAAAGCAAGCGGAAAAAAATAACTAAAAAAACTTAAAAATAATTTTATTAAATATTAAGTTAAAATTACGAGTTGAAAGCTAATTTTTTGATATGTTGTAGGAAAAATTCCAAATTTTATTTTCATATAAAATTCGACATATTTTGGGAAATATTTCACAACGAAAACTCTGAATTCTGAAAATTGTTAAAAATGGGCATTTTTTCGAAAAAAAAAAACAAAATAATAAGAACAAAAACATCTTTTAAAATGAAATTTTAATCTCATTTGTTTGAATGCACTATGTGAGACTCGATTGTCATTCTCTCACAACTACATTAATGCTTTTTCAGTTCTTGCCCTGTTTACTTAGGTTTTGTACACAGATATCTGCAAAGTTTTGTATTCAATATTGTTTGTCGAGACTCACATCAATTATCAGGCCATGAAGTGCAGAGAGTAAAAGCTTAATAAGGGGCCAGCTTTTAACAAATTTACACGCAGTCTTATGGAAAAAAATAGGGGGCCGGCTATAAATCTTGAAATAACACAAAAACCATTTACTTTATTCAATGTGATCCAAAGGGAAAATTAAAGTCGCATCTTTTTTACATATTCATTAAAGAAAAATATTTTAAAATACAATGTTTTCATTCATAAATATGCATTTTAAAAATTGTCTTCATTTAAATTTTTTATTTTAAAAGCTTCTTAAGATAAAGTACCTTAATATCGTAATAGTATACGTCGAGACTACTTTCATACTTTAAAATTTCGTACACGCTTATATGGCTATATTCGAGACTCACATCAATTATTAAATTATTCATACGCGCAATACGTGAGAATCGATTTGAATTCTCTCACAACTACATTCATGTGTTTTCAGTTCTTGGCCTGTTTACTTAGGTCTTGTTGTTTGTTATACGCAGATATGTGTATAAAGTGGGTATTTTAAGCGAGACTCACATCAATTATCAGGCCATGAAGTGCAGAGAGTAAAAGCTTAATAAGGGGCCAGCTTTTAACAAATTTACACGCAGTCTTATGGAAAAAAATAGGGGGCCGACTATAAATCTTGAAATAACACAAAAACCATTTACTTTATTCAATTTGGTTCAAAGAAAAAATTAAAGTCGCATCTTTTTTGCATAATTCATTAAAGAAAGATATTTTAAAATATAATATTTTCGTTCATAAATATGCATTTAAAAAATTGTCTTTCTTTAAATTTTTTACTTTAAAAGCTTCTTAAGATAAATTGCCTTAATATCGTAATAGTATACGTCGAGACTACTTTCATACCTTAAAATTTCGTACACGCTTATATGGTTATAATCGAGACTCACATCAATTATTAAATTATTCATACGCGCAATACGTGAGAATCGATTGCAATTCTCTCACAACTACATTCATGTGTTTTCAGTTCTTGGCCTGTTTACTTAGGTCTTGATTTTAAGAACTGAAAACGCATGAATGTAGTTGTGAGAGAATGGCAATCGAGTCTCGCATACATTCAAACAAATGACATTAAAATTTAATTTTAAAAGATTTTTTTTGTTCTTATTATTTTGTTGTTTTTTTCGAAAAAATGCCCATTTTTAACAATTTTCATTACGAGTTTTCGTTATGAAATATTCTCCAAAATATGTCAAATTTTATATGAAAATAAAATTTGGAATTTTTCCTACAACATATCAAAAAATTAGCTTTCAACTCGTAATTTTAACTTAATATTTAATAAAATTACTTTTAGGTCTTTTTAGTTATTTTTTTCCGCTTGCTTTTTGACATTTGTAAAAGTAGAAGAAGAGAATTTTTTTTCAAAAAATAAGAGTGGGATTCAAAGTTTTATTTGAAAGCTTTCAACCATAACCTAAAATTTATATAAAAATTGTATATGAAATGGGTAAGTACTTTTATAATCAAATTGAGTTTTAATATTTTTAATTTTATTTAAACATTTTAAAAATGTCATATAATTAAAATTTAGAATTTTTTCTTTCCTCTTGTAAGAAAATTAATTTTCAACTCGTATTTTTCAGCCATATTTCGAGGACATAAAAAAAGGAAGTCACAAATTCTGGTAAGCAAATTATTAAATATTTTGATATACTCCATAAAAAAAAAGTAGTGGTGTAGGAGATATAAGTAATTTTAAATTTTTTTTTATACGATATAATTAATTAATTAATACTTATTATAATTAGTTTTGTTTGTTTTTTGTGTTAAATTAGTTTTATAATTTTAAACAGAAAATCGTATCTGAGCATAGACAATAAATTATTAATATATAAAGTGATATTTAGCAGCATTCTTTTCTACGCTTTCGCCGTATGGATGGATTCTGCAAAATCGAATTTACTTCTTTTACAAAGAAAGTAGAACTCCGTGCTAAAATTAATTCTAAAGAAAATCAGATGCTTTTCAACCGCAAGGTTACATGAAATCGCCCAAGTGCCTAAATTCAAGACAAAATTGATAGACTTTTTCCAATTTTTCAAGAGAACTGCTTTAACAATTCAAATCCTCTAATAAATAATATTTTCAGTATAATCTAAGTTAACTATATGTAAATTCTAAATTTAATAATTAGTCTATAGGTTAGTTTTAAGTATCTAGTTATAAGTCGTTAAAAAATGTGTCAGTAGGTTTTTTAGCCATTTTTCCTACACCAACTAAATTTTTTAATAATAAATATTAATTCTTTTCTCTTAATTTTAAGTCAAAGTTGAAAATACTCCTATTATAGTATGATCTTCTAAATTTGTAAATATTGGCTTTTTTGTACACATAATTTTTTTATTTTTTTTTAAGGCTTAATAAATAAATAAATAAAATAAATAATTTTGTATTTACGGTTTTTTTGTTTTTTATAAGTTGTTATATTTTTTTGTCTTTTATCTTATT
This sequence comes from Poecilobothrus nobilitatus, assembly GCA_947095535.1. NCBI lineage: Eukaryota > Metazoa > Arthropoda > Insecta > Diptera > Dolichopodidae > Poecilobothrus > Poecilobothrus nobilitatus. The sequence continues at coordinate 137,432,727 of OX352774.1, read as the reverse complement.
TTTTTATATAGCCCTTTTTAATTTTTTATACATATAAACTCTGTAAAATGAAAATGAAACTAATATTATTTTATATTTTTTACAAAATGATAATTATTTCCGTTGCAATTTTAAATTTAGAATTATCATTGGTTATCAGTTTGGAATACAAATGATAATAAAAATAGATTTTCGAAATACACTTTCAATGCTTTAGTATTCACTACTAAAACATTAATAGATTTAGTTCATCTATCCTTAACGGAGCTTCAAATATACTATGTTTTATTAGGCAAATTACAAACTGATTCTTTAGAAAATAGATTCCGTTTATATCGTTCTCTAGCTGGGTGCAATTTTACTTTGACGAACTTAACAGAGGGGGTCTTTCTTTACCGACGGATCAGACAAATTATGTTTTATTTCATATGACAGCAATTTTTTAGGAGATTTTACGGGAAACAAATTTAAAAAAAAATTTCTTTGAGCAAAGTAATCAAAAAAGAATACTAATTGAACTGACTTTAAATAGTCTTTGTTTGGGATGAATGACATTGATTTGGAATCGACGTGTAAATGCGGCAATAGTAGCCGCATAATTTTTTTCCAAATAAGTAAAACATTTGCAAATATTTTATTAAATAATTACACAAAACGGGAAATGATATATGTATTAAAATCTAATAGACAAAATCGCAAATTAAAAATATTTCAAAATTAAGAAGGGTTATATAATTTTTTGTGATATTTTTTAATTTCGTGATATTTTGTTAATTTTGAATTTTGTGATATTTTTTTTATTTATTGTTTTTTTATTAATATTTTTGTTTCTACTTCATAAATATTACACTGTTTTTTTTAGAATTGAGGGGATTAGACCTATTGGGAACACCACTTTAAAAAAAAACGCTCCATATTCCCTACCTCAAAGGTGGTGTGGGAATGGGAATAATTTTTAGATATTATAAATTATTACTTATATAAATATTATTTAATTTTTGCTTACTTCACAATAACTTATATTTCAGTTAATAATTTTTTATTTTTAAAATTTAATAAAAATTTTTACTAAGTTAATTTAAAATCAAAACTGTCATTAAAACTTTTTTTGTTACCAGTAGTGTACTATAAAAACACTCTAATTGACTTTCACGAGACTCGAATCTTAAGAACTTTAAGAAGCTTTTAAAATAAAAAATTTAAAGGAAGACAATTTTTTAAATGCATATTTATGAATGAAAATATTATATTTTAAAAAATTTTTCTTTAATGAATTATGAAAAAAAGATGCGACTTTAATTTTCTCTTTGGACCAAATTGAATAAAGTAAATGGTTTTTGTATTATTTCGAGATTTATAGTCGGCCCCCTATTTTTTTCCATAAGACTACGTGTAAATTTGTTAAAAGCTGGCCCCTTATTAAGCTTTTACTCTCTGCACTTCATGGCCTGATAATTGATGTGAGTCTCGATTTTATGTATACAAAAATTTGTAGCTGCTTTAGTATACATTTCAAATCGTTTTGTATTTTCATCTTTGTTATCAATTTTTGTTGAAGTTATAAATTTGAATGTTTTAAAAAAAAGTAAAATAGTTCTTGACAATTTTAAGGAGATGTTTACCCTTCAAAAACTTTATATGCAATGCATAAAATACAATATTGTTTTCACAAGCGCTGACATAGAGAGAGGGCTTTCAGATAGTGGTAAAGCTTTCTTAAAAATTTACACGTTTTCTTATGGAAATAGTAAAAAATAAAATAGTGGTAAAGCATAACCTTAATAACTCAAAAATAATTATTTTTTCAAATTTCTTCCAAAGGCCACCACCATAAAATCTCATCTTTAACACATCTTTGATGTATTCAAATTTAAAATATTTAAATGTTTTAATCAAAAAAGTATGTTTTAAAAAAAATACCTCCATTTATTTTCCCACGGTTAAAGCTCCTTAACAAAGTTTGAATGAGTGCTTTTTGATACAGTATGGGCAATAAAAAAATTCGCAAAACCAATTTTATCAAGAATTTTGGTTTAGAAATTAAATTAGAAAATTTACAAGAAAACAAATTTCAGACAAAATTAAATAAAAAATCAAAAATATAAAATAGGTACCTATTACATAAGAAAAGTTTTAAATAAAACTGAACTATGTAGAAAAAAAAAACATAAACTAAGATTATAAAGAAATTATGTGAAATGTATGTGAAAGAGACAAATACGCGAAATTAAAATTTTAATTAAAAAAAAAAAAAATTACTATATTAATAAAATAAACTAAATATTCATGAAAAATAAATATTAAAATTATTCCCATTTCCACACCATCTATGAGGTACGGAATATGGAGCCTTTTTTTACGTACATGTCCCCAGTATGCCTAGTGCACACATCTGTAAGATAAAAGTGCATAGAAATTATTTCAAAAGAAAACAATAGAAAAATGAAAAACAAAAATAAAATAAATAAAAACAAAAAAAAAATTGACAATACAACATAACAAAATATAAAAACAAATATAACTTTGTTAGTTTTTAGAACTAACAAATAACAAAAAAAAATACAAATAATACAATAATTATTGCTTTTTTTTTGCTTATTGCTTTTAAGAGTATGTTGTTTTGCAAAATTAGTTAATAAAATATTAGCGCGAGTTTTACTTATTTGGAAAAACATATTGCGACTTGTATTTACACGTCGATTTTAAATCTATGTCATTTAAACCCAAACTGAGACTAGTAAATGTTAGTTGAATAAGTATGCCTTTTTGATTACTTCTCTCAAAGAATATATTTTTTAAATCAAAATCCCGTAAAATTTGAATATTTAACGCAAATATTTTTAAGGAAGCAATTGTAGAAATAAATATGCAACTATACGCCTTAGGTTGCCAATTTTCTTTTGATATAGCGCTTATCCATAATGTTCTTAATCGTTCGTTTTTTGGAACTTTAAAAGTTGGAACGTTATTCGCGTGAGAATTGTAATTCTATTTACATCCAGAAAGCGCACATTTTCGAACCATTATATTTAAAAAGTGTAATAGAATAAAAACTAAATAAAAAACTAAAGCTTTAACTTTTAAACGGAAATTTTATTTTATTTCAAATACCAGGAATTATTGATTCACCTTTCAAAAATGAAATAAAATTTTTTTGAAAGTTAAAATAAAACTAAAAATTACAAATTCAATTTATTGAATTTGTATTTGTATTTGTATTAAAAAAAATTAAAAATTTAAATTACAAAGCTCTTTTAAGCTTCTCAAAGGCTCTTTATCCGGAAATTTAAAAGTAGCTATAGATATCGTGCTATTATTATAATTGGATTTACACCCAACAACCGAACCCACCCACCCACTTTATTTAAGGAAATTATTAAAAAAGGCAATATTAGGCACTAAATAATTGAATTAATTTTTTTAAATAGGTATTCATACAATAAAATCTTTTAAAAATAATAATTCAATTCAAAAATTTAACTCTACAAAAATATGACTACATAAAATAAAATATTACTAAAATTTAGAGTTATTTAAAATAAAATATTACCTAATTTTTTTCTAATACTTTTCAAATAGAATTGTAATGTAAAATTTTATTCATAAAAAGATTATTATATTTCATGTAAGTACATGAATATTCTATTTACAATAATTTTTTTTTTATAGACTGTATAGAAAAAAACGAAAATTGCTTAACCAGAATTTGGTACTTCTTTTTTTCTTTTCTTTAAAATATTGCTGAAAAATATGATTTGAAAGTTAATTTTTTTATTGACATAAAGATAAAACTTCAAACTTTATTTTTATATAAATTTTATAATTTTTTAATATAATTAAAAATATAAAAACTTAGTTTGAACTAAAATATATTTTCCAAATTTGCAGTACAATTTATTAGAAAGCTTTTAAATTATTAGGTTATGTTCACTAATTTATTATAATTGTGTACTCTCATAATTTTTTGAGAGTATTAAATGGCGACGATATGAAATGCTAGAGAAAAACTAAAAATTTTATTTTGTTGAAAATATGTTAAAAATTTCGAGTTGAAAGCTGAAATTTTGGTATGTTAAAGAAAAATTTCCAAATTTTATTTTAATATACAATTTGGCATGTTTGGGTAAATATTTCATATCGAAAACTCGAAAAGAAAATTGTTAAAAATCGGCATTTTTCTTAAACAAAAACAGAAAAGAACAAAAAAATCTTTATGAAATGTCATTTTTGGAAGCTTTTTCTCACAATACATTTACAATTTGCACAAACACATTTAAGTATTTCGATGACCAGGCCCATAAACTACATAAATATCAAGACCGGAACAAGACCCCTAAGAATGTATTAGTGCAAAATTTAAACATGTATTATGAAAATTGAGAGAGTTTTGACAGTTTCTTTTTTTAATTTTTTTGCTTAGAAAAAAGTAGAAAATTAAGAAATTTTAGCAATTTTCATTTACAACTTTAAATATGAAATGCTACCCTAAATATATCGAAATTTATATTAAAATAAAATTCAAAATTTTTTGTAACACATATCAAAATTTCAAGGTTCAACTCGAATTTTTAATTATATTTTTCTCAAAAAAATATATTTTCCAACTTTTTCTAGCATTTCTTGACTCCAGCCATTTTGAAATGTTTAAATAACAAAAAAAAAATTTTTTTTCTTTGCTAACTGTCAATTTTTTAAAAGCTTTCTAAAAAAAAATGGGATAAAGCAGGTAACAAAATTTAATTTTATATCGAGTTTTAATATATATAATTTTAATGAAAATATATAAATTATATATTAAAAAAAAATTTAGAAATTTTTCCAAAAAATTTTTCCTAAATACTGGTGAAAAAATTAACTTTCTATCAATTTTTTTTAGTATCATTACAAGTATTGGAAAAAAAAAAACCTGAAATTTTTGATAAGCAATTTTATTTTTTCGATACACACTATAAAAAAAAATAAGGTACATTAAGAATGATGCAATATTTATATTTTTTAATTAAATTTTTTTTTTTGCTTTTTAATTATGGTTCGTACTTGTTGTGTCCCTGGGTGTAAATCGAATTATAAATGTAAAACGAAAAATAAAATTTATACAGTTTCAACTTTTCGATTTCCCAAGGAAAAAATTTCAAGAAAAAAATGGATAGAAGCAATTCCACTAATAAATTGGAATCCAACAGAAAGTAGTGCTGTCTGTTCAATCCAGTTTTCTACGAAAAGTTTTCGTAGTCAGAATTCTGACAGACAAACTTTATTACCTAATGCGATTCCAAGCATTTTCCCTAATATTCCGGATTTAAAATTAGTTGATGAAAATTGTATTTTTAATTTTAATAATTTAGTAACTAAAATTGAAGAAAAAATTGATTTAAATGACTGGCTTTTGTTTAAAAATAAATCTTATATTGTGTTATACTGTTTAGAAAATGAGAATTATTACTGTTTAGAAATGAGAATTGAGAAAAAACTCGGTGAAAAGGTATAGTTATAATACAATAATAATGTCATTTTTAACCTATGCCCATTCTAAATCTACATATTCAGTTCTTAGTAAATTTCTTTTTCCTTCTATTAGGTATCTTCGAAGATTATCTTCAAGTTTACATATAACACCAGATCATAAAAATGACGAAAATGATGATCATTATTTAACTGCTGCATCTCAGTCCTTAAATACATAAACTTAAATACATATTATTCATATTCAGATCTACTATATGCACACGAAATAAATACCATCAATTTCAATTTTTCTATTTTAATTTAATTCGCTCACTTTTTTTGTGCTATTACTGTAGCAAATTATTGCTCTCTTTATTTATTGCTTTAAGCTTTAGGAAAAAAATGAAAAAATTTTACAAAATTCGGGTAGACTTTTTTTTATCAACGTTTTTATAAATAAAAAAATTATAAATTCAATTTTTTTTTGTATTCAGATAGTGTAAAAAATTATGAATTTAAAGGTTTACTTAGAAATTTTTTCAAAAAAATGTCTATTTTAGAAGTTATTAAAGATTTAAAGTTACCCCACTATTTAGCTTTTACTTTTCCCATAAGAGACAATGTAAATAGTGGGGTAAATTGAGCTTTCGTTCTCTTCAGTTCCTGTCTTGATAGTTTATGTAGTTTATGCCAGGCCTTCTAAAAATTAATGTAGGTTATGCTCTGATGCAATGTAAATAAATTCATTGTATATTTGTGGTTTATATCTAAATTGTAGTAAATGCAGTAATACTGCAGATATTAGATATATGCAATTCTGAAGTCCGCGCCCTCATTATTTTTTGAGAGTATTAAGTGGCAGCGATATAAAATGCTAGAAAAAAACTGAAAATTTTATTTTGCTGAAAATATGTTGAAAATTTCGAATTAAAAGCTGAAATATTGGTATGTTAAAGAATATAATTAACATATATTTGGTATGTTAATATAAAATTTGGCATGCTTGGGTAAATATTTCATATATAAATGGGCATTTTTTTTTAAACAAAAACAAAAAAAATCTTCATGTAATTGTCTTTTTTCGAAACTTTTTCTCACAATACATTGTTTGCACAAACACATTTAAGTATTTCGATGTCCAGGCCTCAAAATTAATGTAGATTATATTGTAGCGCATGCAAACGCTTTTTTTATGCAATTTGAATATCACGGGCTTTTCTAACCGAAAGTGGACTTTTTTAAAAAAGTGGTAGTGGAACCGAAAATGGATTTTTTTTTAAAAAGTATTAAAATATTAATACATCAAGATACGCGAGAGATTGAATTGTCCACCTTCGAGAGAAATTCAAAAAATCTATAGTTTTAATAGGATTTTAAGGATTTTACAAAGCGTCCTGTATAAAGCTCTATAAGAATACAGGAAAACTTAATTAGCCTCCTAAACACTTTCACTCTTTTCATGTCAAGGCATAAAAACTATTGTCACCTGTGAATAAATTCGAATAAAAGAATAATTTACTTACCCATACGGAATTTCTCCAAAAAGTAATGAAACTCCACTTAAAAACTCTTAAAATCATAAACAATATGATGTTATTCTGTTACTATGGAAACGTAATAGATTATAGCCTGATTGAAAAAAATGCAGTTCACGAAAGTTTTAATGTCAACCGTTACGAAACTTATACAAAATTTACCGTTACAAAATTAAAGTTCAAAAATAGGTAAGTTAGCGTATGATATATCATACGCTAATCGTTAATGGCTGGAAAGAAAATAAAAATTTTATTTATTTTTAACAAATCCATTTGTTAATATAATTTTATTTCATATTTTTTAATAAACAATTGATTCCTTAAGAATTATCTTGAAAATAATAATTTATTAGTCAGCTTAATTCATCTGAATTTTATATAATAAAATTTATCTACAATCTCTTATTGACTCTTAATCCAATTATCTATAAATCCCTGAAATAAAAATAAAATAACTTTAGTAACAAATTATAATTAGATAGCTAGAAATTATTGCTAATTTATATCTAATAAACTTTAGATATCTAAATGTTTTTAGGCAGTTTGATGACATATATCTTCTTTACTTTAATTGAAGATATTGCTGCTTTAAATGAAGGTTTTTTTAATTTAAGTTAAGATATTTGTAATAAAAGTTAAAGTAAAACAAGTAAATGTAACAGTAAGTCGATGCAACCGACTTATTAATATACCCTACACCTGAATAATTCAAATTAAATAAAAAATCCATAAGTTTTTTTGGAAGCTGCTTGAACTTCTTCCCTTTTTTGTCTTATTCAACTCGAATTTCAGGAAAGTAAAAGAGGCATCCTCTTGGGATATGCTTGACACCTTTGTAAAAAATTTTAAGTTTCTATCTTTGTTAATTTCAAAGATTGTTAGTCCTTGGGAGATGTGCGTCAGGTACCCGAATTGCCACTCCAATTCATCGAATCCATCTCAGGAACATAAAGAAAACATGCCAGAACACCATTGTACTAAATTTAAAGGTTCTACTTTTGTTGGTTTTGGAGATATGCTCGTTGCTCTTGTGCTCGTCCGGAAGTTAGCAAAATACGAACTCATGGTTCAAATTCTTTCAAATGTCAGTTTCCAATTTTACAGAAAAGGAAACATAACAGAACACCTTTGTACTAAAAATAAAAGTTCTATCTTTGTTGGTTGTGGAGATATACTCGTTTGCTCTGGGGCTCGTCCGGAAGCTTCCAAGATCTGAACCCATGGACCAAATCCTCACAAATTTCAGAAACATAAATCAAACATGAAGGACCACCATTCTGCCTAATTTAAAGGTTATATCCTTGTTGCTTTTGGAGATAATATCATTTGCTCTGAGGCTCGTTCGGAAGCTTCTAAAATCCGAACCCAAGGACCAAATCCTCTCAAATTTCAGACACCTAAATCAAACATGAAAGAACACCATTCTGCCAAATTTAAAGGTTATATCTTTGTTGTTTTTGGAGATAATCTTATTTGCTCTGGGGCTCGTTCGGAAGCTTCCAAAATCCAAACCCATGGACGATATCCACTTAAATTTCAGAGACATAAATCAAACGGGAAGGAACATCATTGTAAAAAATTCAAAGGTTCTATCTTTGTTGGTTTTGGAGATAATCTCGTTTGCTCTGGCGCTCGTTCGGAAGCTTCCAAAAAACGAATCCATGGTTCAAATTCTTTCAAATGTCAGTATCCAATTTTATAAAAAAAGAAACATAACAGCACACTCTTGTACTAAAAATAAAGGTTCTATCTTTGTTGATTGTGGAGATATACTCGTTTGCTCTGGGGCTCGTTCGGAAGCTTCCAAGATAAGAACCCATGAACCAAATCCTCTCAAATTTCAGAGACTTAAATAAAACATGAAAGAACACCACTCTGCCAAATTTAAAGGTTATATCTTTGTTGTTTTTGGAGATAATCTCGTTTGCTCTGGCGCTCGTTCGGAAGCTTCCAAAAAACGAATCCATGGTTCAAATTCTTTCAAATGTCAGTTTCCAATTTTATAAAAAAGGAAACATAACAGCACACTCTTGTACTAAAAATAAAGGTTCTATCTTTGTTGGTTGTGGAGATATACTCGTTTGCTCTGAAGCTCGTTCGGAAGCTTCCAAGATCCGAACCTATGAACCAAATCCTCTTAAATTTCAGAGACATAAATCGAACGGGAAGGAACATCATTGTACAAAATTTAAAGGTTCTATCTTTGTTGATTTTGGAGATAATCTCGTTTGCTCTGGGCCTCATTCGGAAGCTTCCAAAATCGGAGCCCATGGACCAAATCCTCTCAATTTCAGAGACCTAAATCAAATATGAAAGAACACCATTCTGCCAAATTTAAAGGTTATATCTTTGTTGTTTTTGGAGATAATCTCATTTGCTCTGGAACTCGTTCGGAAGCTTTCAAAATCTAAACTCATGGCCCCTATCCTCTTAAATTTCAGAGACATAAATCAAACGGGAAGAAACATCATTGTAAAAAAATTTAAAGGTTCTAGCTTTGTTGGTTTTGGAGATAATCTCGTTTGCTCTGGAGCTCGTTCGGAAGTTTCCAATATACGAATCCATGGTTCGAATTCTTTCAAATGTCAGTTTCCAATTTTATAGCAAAAGGAACATAACAACACACTCTTGTACTAAAAATAAAGGTTCTATCTTTGTTGGTTGTGGAGATATCTCGTTTGCTCTGGGGCTCGTTCGGAAGCTTCCAAGATTCGAACCCATGAACCAAATCCTCTTAAATTTCAGAGACATAAATCGAACTGGAAGGAACATCATTGTACAAAATTTAAAGGTTCTATCTTTCTTGGTTTTGGAGATAATCTCGTTTGCTCCGGAATCATTCGGAAGCTTCCAGAATCCGAACCCATGGACCGATTTTGTCCAGATTCGAACTTAGCCTTCCTTTCGTAATTAGTAACCTACTATATACATTTCATCAAGATCGGACGGACGGACGGACATCGTTAAATCGACTCAGGAGGTGATCCTGATTCAGAATATATATACATGTCCATATCTAACTCGCTTCCTTTTGGTGGTTACAAACACCATACCAAAGTTAATATACCCTATACTTTAGGTGTAGGGTATAAAAATACATTAATACAGATAATATATGATAAATTTATATATATATATACATATATCAAATATATGTATAAATATCAGATTCAACGTATTAAACAAATTTAAATAAATGTAATGTAAATATTTATGTAACATAAATTGCTGAAGTAAAGGTTCTTCATTTAAAATGAAAAAGTCTTCCCTTAAAAAATATTCACAAAAAGTTATTAAAATTCTGTTAAAGCTGAATAACTGTTTCTAATAATAAAATTTTAGAATATATGTATATATATGAATATATATGAATATTAGAGCTTTATTTACTCTTATATCTTGCAATTCTTGTTCCGATGATGAATGAGAGAGCCCATTATAAGTTTTAAATATAGTATTTTTTAAGACTGTTTTCAAAACACTAGCAGATAACTGGCCAAATTTGTAGGGTAACACAGGATCAACATCTCCATGAGCTTGAAAAATCTAAAAGTACAATATAAAATAAAAAAATTAATTATATAGTTTTAGTTATGCAAAAAATATAAAGTGGATACCGGCAATTCAGCAGCCTGAACATTATATCCTGGAAATTGTTTGTGCATTGGTAACCAACATGACAGAGCAATAATACCTCCCAATGGTTTGGTGAATGTTAGCGCTGAATATAATGCTAAAGCACCACCTTGAGAAAATCCTCCAACTAGTATACGATTTGATTCTATTCCATTAGAAATTTCTTTATCAATCATTTGATGTATATTATTTGTTGCTCTCTTAATGCCCTCTTCATCCTCGGGACTAGAAATATCTAATGTTCGTAAATCGAACCAAGATGGCATTTGAAAACCTGCATTCAATGTAACAGGCATTGTTGGTGCAGTAGGACAAATTACTTTCATGTGGGATGGTCGAATACTTGCTACAGCCGAACTCCAGCCATGCCTAAAATGATAATAATAATTATAATACTATAATTATCTTTGGATGAATAATAATAATCATCATCATCATCATCATACCTGATAATAATAATAATAATAATAATAATAATAATAATAATAATAATAGAGATATATAATAATAATAATAGAGATATATAATAATAATAATAATCATACGGTTATAATAATTTTAATACTTGTAGTGTTGTTTAATGTATCTCAAACTATTCAGTCGTACCCAATAATAAATCTCCTCTTCTACCAAATACAGAACCATACGATATTATCCACCATTTAAGAAATATGCCCAATATAGCCTGTATTCGGAATGGTGCAATTAAACGTTGCTCATCATTTACGTTAAGTATTCCAGATGACCTAACCCAGTTAATATTAAATCTAACTGCCCAACAGGTACCCTAATAATTAAAGAGTTTAAAATATGTGACCAATATCGAATCTTTAATAATCAAAAAAATCCGATAACTTCCATATTTTACCAAAATGGGGGAGTCCTTCACACAAAAACGCACATGACGTTTGTAAAATTTCAATCGATGATGTCATTGCCTTGTCTGAGACATGGCGTAATTCAAATCTCCGTAGTAAGGAACTTTATTCGAAAGATTTTATCGTCTATCGTAAGGATATAACTTTCTTTTCTTGACCAGCATGGAGGTGGGAATAGCACTAAAATCAACACTTGTTAGCAAGGTGGTTGACTTACGGAGCACGCTTATACATTTTATCAATATACATTTACAGTAGATTTAAAAAGCTATCTGATAATCCTTTATTGATAAATGACCAACTATATTAACAAAATGAAATTGCAATTTTATTCTAATCCCCAAAGTTTTTATAATTTTGTTAAATCTAAACGTAAGAGTGATGGTTATCCGTCATTCTTGAGTTACGAAGGATATCTGACAATTCACAGATTATTTCCAACTTCTTTGCCACTTTCTTTTCAAAAACGTATAAAAATGGCGAATTCATCTTAAATGAATCAAATCTAGAGAACTTAATGCCCTCTTAATGAAATCTTCGAGTTTTGACATCAAGACTATAATTTTAATATGATTTTTTCATATGGTTCGAATGAAATACTACCAGTCATTGTAAAATACTGCGTTCAACAATTGGTAAGCCCTCTCTGCAAGTTGTTCAATTTGTCAATCCAAAGTATCCTTTTCTCACAAATTTGGAAACGCTCCTTTTTAAATCCAATTTTTAAAAAAAGGGATTATGGACAAGTAAATAATAATAAACCAATACCTGAGCTGTCAACCATTCCAAAACTCTTTGGCTTTCAACAAACTTTCTAAAGCTCATTTATGAATACTTTGTTGACTATTCATAGTTCACATCAAATATTTTTAAGTCAATCATTTCTGTAACTTTTTGATGGCTCAAGTTTCGTTTAAATGCGCGAATTAAATAATTTTACCTGCATAACTCATTTTGATCTACTCTTGACATGCTGAAAAATAGACCAAAATTGCGGATTATACACGTTTATATTACTATAATTGCTTGTTCGGTTGAAAAAAAAAAACTTTAATAATGTGGCATTGCAGTTCATAGTACAGTTGTAGTACCAAAAGTAGCAGTAATAGTAATAATTATTACTATTAACTAACATTATTTAATAATTTACTAACCCTTATGAATGATGACGTGGCAGTTTTTGTAATGGTTCACTAAATAAACAATTTAACTGATGCTTGGATTAAGCAAATGTCTATTACAATCTTCTTCAAAACAGAAATTTGATTATCTTAAAAACAATAATTACTAGAAAAAAATGGGGCAGGAATATACTGTAATTGATGCAAAAATGAAAAAACCGTCTATTACAATCTTCTTCAAAACAGAAATTTGATTAACTAAAAAGCAATAATTACTAGCAAAAAATGGGGCAGTAATATACTGTAATTGATGCAAAAATGAAGAAACAGAGAATCAGATTCTCGAGAGTAGAAGAAAAGTTTGACTCTGATGAACAATTACTAAACTCTCTAGCAATTCAAAATGACAATATCAATTATACGGATGAAATAAAAATCAAAATGAACTACGTATATTCTTTCGTAATATCCGGGGTTGGGTTGTATGAAAATGAGGAAAGATACTATGAAACAGACAAATTTCTGTGCGTATTTAACAGCCGCAATTATAACATTGGTGGATATACTGTAATTTACATTAAAAAGAAATTGGCTTTCGAAACTATTGAAAATAATATTTTTTTAAAAATCCAATGTAGTGCAAATCACCAATACTTTTCCGGATATATTTGAAGCCACAGCTTACACATCAGCAGTTGATTTTGAAGACTCATTTGCTTCGTCTATAGAAAAAATTATTGATACGTACAATAACACAATTTTTCTGGGTGATGGAAATATAGACTTAAACCAAATAATTCCACAATATATTAAAATATGATTAATTGTTCTTCTGGCCCATTTGTGAATGTTATTGACCCTAAACACGCAACTAAATAACGAATGCCACATCGTCATATCGATTATTGTCATCACAAATGTTCCCTATATAAATTCAGCATTAATATTGATCTAAGTGATGTTGCAATATTTCATCATAAAGTTATCAAAGTTAAAATTTAAAAATTATATATTCTCTTAAAACCTGTACATAGATCAACTATTATATGGTTGACTATAAGAAAATAAGCAATCTAATATTGCAGACAATTACGAGTACTCCAAGTTTAGTTATTGAGGATCTATTTAAATTCATAACAAGGCCAACACTAATTTGACTAAGGTAAAAAAAAATATCCAAAACTAGTCCTAATTTCTGGATTAATGATGAAATATCCGACTCCTACGAGGCCTGATCCTCATAGGCAATGTCAGCATATTCCTTAAGAATCTGGCAGGTGCAACCATGTTGTTAAGGCTATGAGGGGAGGAAGAAAAGCAAAAAGAGCCCAACTCTTTGTAGTGGTTTAGCAGCGTATGGTTTATCCACATACCACACTATGGGACAGGGTTACTTCTATAATATTTCAAAATTTTAAACTTTCTTTTACCACGTCTAATGAAATTGCTTTTTTTTTTCTAAAGGTATTGGGTTACAGTGATTACTCCCAATAGCTTAAAAACCTGCTTCCTTTTAGGAATATGGGTCTAATGGGTTTACTTTAGTTGCATTTTCTTTCTTACGTTTATATTTTGTTCTAGTTATTTTTAAATTCGATTAATTGGTATAGGTCTATTTTATTTGCTGGATGTTTCATTTTTTATGCTCTTTTATATTTCGCACCAGATACCATGGTGCAAGAGCAGCTGTTTAATATGCTGTGTTTTGGTTTCTGAATCTAGTTAGTGCTTTAACTGGAGTATGTTGGTAGTGGTTGTTAATGTTCCAGTTGGTTTGGCATTCAGTTAGAGCGTGCTTTATTGATCTCAGTTCGTTGCAATGAAGGCAGGTTCGTCTGTCTTCTCTAGCATAAAGGTGTTTATGTGTCGCGAGTGTGCAACCTAGCCGAATTCTTGTATATTTTATACCCATTTCTCCTTCATCTTGTTTTCCGTCTGTTCTTGGATGATTTTGTAGGCTAAGGCAATTGACGGTGTAGTTTCGGATAATAGCGGATATTTATGTGGCCTTTACATCGGCGTGTCCTGGAGTCCGCATTAGATACGTGTAGCCTTTATTTTTGTATACCTACCTTAGATGCCATAATTTCTTTGTTGTTGATGTTTTGTACGGCTTTAACGGCACTTAAGACTGTCTGTGTATATGATAAATAGTTTGGCCGATGTTGACTTTCTCTCTTTGTTTATAACTTTCGTTGCCTCCAGAATTGCTTTTAATTCAGCTGTATAAATTGGACATTGATCGTCCAAGAGCACCTGCTTTATTATTTTTTTTTCTTCCACAATTGTGTAGCTAACTCCTTTGTCAGACTTGGACGCGTCTGTATATATAACGATGCTGTTTTCGTAACTGGATCTGTGTTCGACAAATTTTTCCCTGAATAATATTGGAGGTACACTTGCGTTCCAGTCTATCCAATGTGGCACCATTGGAGTTTGGAGTTGGACTGTAAAATTTCTAGACTTCTTCTGAGCATTTTTTATGCAACGTTTCGCTTAGTGGATGTACATATATGGCTTTTATGATACTCTTAAGGGTTAGTTAGTTCCGACCCTCAACTACCCCTGGGAAACCGGCTTCATTGTTAAGTGCCTTGACTCTTGTAGGTATCAGTGGTCCCAGTGTTATCCTTGCGGTTTGATTGATTACCTTTTGCAGCTTCTTCATGTTGATGTCATTTGTGTGTCCATATATCTGCAAACAGTAACACAGCTTTCCGAATTGTATGGTTTTTTCTATTTTAGTTGCAACGTGTACTGGGCGTCCTGTTTTTCTTCTGCATATGTATTTAATTAAATTATTTGCTCTTGTCATTTGTTTCTTAAGCTCATCGACGTGTCTAGTGATGGTTAGTTTAGGGCTTAAATAAAGACCGAACAATTTTAGTTCGTTTTGATAATTGATCGTTTGCGTGCTTAGTGTTTTGTTCTCTTGTTTGCACGATCTTTTGCGACATATATGTAGTGCTTCAGCTTTGTTAGGTGCGATACTTCCTCCGTTTTGCTTAGTATATTCTATGATCGTTTTCATTCCTTCGGATAGGAGGTTCCTTGATGTCTTTACTTCACCCTCCGTTTGCATTACTATGTTATCGGCGTATATGTAGTGTTAGGTTCTGAATTTGGTTTAATTCCTCGTTGAAGCTGCTTATATATATGTTAAAGAGGACTGATAGAGGAGATCCTTGAGGTAGTCCCATGTTGATATTGCCGATTCTAGAATGTGTTTGGTTAACATTAATTATAAATTTCCAGTTTTCTAGAAAGGATTTAATGACGTTGTTTATTTTGTTGCCCGCGATCCATTTTGATAGATTTTTAACAATGGTGGAATACTATCACTCACACCATCAATATGTTCTTTCTTGTCAACGACCGGCACGAGCATAATGATATCTTTCTAGATCTTGTACTGCGCCAGTTTCTTGAAATTTCCGCACAATATTACCAATTTGTTGCTCAGTTGAACGATTATGTTGACCATAAACATCGCGTAATTTGCGAAATATATTTCTTACAGAACGACCATTTTCATAAAATAATTCAATAATTTCAACACATTCAATAATTTCAACGCATAAAATAATTCAATAATTTCAACAATGTTCACGACTCCATTTTTATAAATAGCAAACTGTCAACTGTCAAAATGACATATGCGTTCAATGTTTGAAGCGTGTTACAGAGCCGCCTACTTTTGAAAACTCTATTTGAAAGTCCTTGTATTTTCGTATTTTTTTATGAAAGAAAAAAAAACCATCATGTGTATATGGTAATTAGTAGCAACACAGACCGAAAGGAGGCTCGGAAGTGGACGACGAGGAAATAATGGGGACAAGATCCCAAATTAGGCAAATTTTTGTAGGCTAGGTTAGGTTAGATTAATCCAGGCCTAGGTTACCCGACCGGAGTGATTTCCAAAATGGCATGTGCTATATTTTTGTAAGGAAGAATAAGCGTAATTTTTTTTCGTAATCCATCCTTATCCACCCTACCACCGGCATAAACCAGGCATGCTGCGGTCAATTCGCTGGCCCAGCCCCAAAATTTCCCAAAACTCCCATTACACCTTTATGAAAGTTGGAGGAGATTAATGAGAAAAAGCACGGTAGGATACTGCCGCAAAGGTCGGTGGGAGATGCGAGCAACCGAAACGAACAGAAATGCCTGGCGGCGCTTTTAGATAAAAAAAAAACTCCGATCGTACATAAAAGGACAGGCCTTCAAAGTCGTCACAGACCATGCGTCGTTAAAATGGTTGATGCAACAAAATTACCTTTCGGGTAAGCTGGCGCGTTGGAGTTTAAAATTACAGGGATTTTCAACCAAGCATCAGTTATGTTGTTCATTTAGTGAACTATCACAATCAACTGAAAAAGTCATCATTTACAAGGTATATTTAGTATATTAGTATTTAGTATATTATTATTTAGTATATTAGTATAGTATGTTAGTAAATAATGATACTGAGATATTTAATTGGTCATCACCACTGTTAGTAACTACTAATTAATGTTAGTAATGATGTTAATGGTAATAAGAAACAAGAAAAAAAAGCAAAGAAACTAACATGCAAGTTAGATTAAAAATGACAGACTAATCATGCAGACTACGAGAATTAACCATGCTCGCGCAAAGTCTAGCTCTCAGTGTTAATTTGTTAACGCTAATATCGAAGAGCTAAGACCTCGAGTTAGTCTCTCTTAACATACGCGAAATAGGCTCAAATTTGCCATAGTCTGTAGAATGGTGTAACACATTAAAAAGCTCGACCGATCTCAAATTATTCAGATTTTTTCTAAACCACATTTGTTCGCGAATAGAGGGGAAGTTGATATCACCGCGAACTATCTGCTGCACGAATATGATATCCGCCACTAGAAGGCGGGACTGGAGGGAGTTCAAATTAATTAAAGAAATTCTAGCTTCATATGGAGGAAGACGTATAAAACGAAATCTTTTTTGGACCGATTCAATACGTGAAATATCTATATCACGATATGGAGACCATACTTGGCTCGAGTATTCAAGTATAGGTCTTACTTAAGTAGTGAAAAATTGCTTAGTGATATAGGGATTAGAAAACTTTTCCTCTTAAAATTGAACATTTTGAAAAGTTTTATTTAAGTTAAAAACAATTTACTAAACTAAATAAAAAATTTAATTTAAAAACCAAAATTTCTTTTTTGCAAATTAAAAAATTTTAAAATTTAAAAATAAAAAAAAAGAAAGGAAATAGAAGTATATTAACACCATAAACAACCACTTTTATCAAACGCCAGAGACGAACTCGAAGCAATAAGAAGGAATAATCATATCAATGTACAAAAATAACTAAAAAAAGGGAATTTCAAACTACCGCTCAATCTTCATCTTAAGTATTTTTTCGAAAACTGATTGAAAAAATTGGTTTCCTTCATCAGTGATATGAAGAAGAGATTCAAACCAATGGACCATAGAATGTTATTAGGTGGTTCATAGTATTTAGACATAACGCAGTTTCCCGAATCAACAATTAAAAAGATACCGATCGGAAAGGTCTATCAAAACCAAATATTATAGTACATTAAAAGAAGTTGAGCTATTAGAAAAGCAAACATCTTCTTTTCTTCGACCACTGCCAATTCGTCTCTGATATTTATGAAAACTGGTTGTTTTGGTGTGATATTTCTTATACTTTTCAAATTTTTTTATTGCTTTAAATTAACTTGTTTAATTAATCAATCGTGCTTAATTTTTAAAATTTTTAAATTTAAAATTTATTTGCATTCCAAATTTGATTTATGACAAGTACATTTCTTTTTTTATATAATTAATATATTAAATCTCAAACGGTTTACTTTCGATTTTTATACTCTTGCTACCACACGTTTTGTTATTAAAGGTTAACATTTAAAAACATTGGTAGTTGTCAATTTCATTTTTTTCCTATTATAAAGTCGGTGGCTTTAATTTGACATTTTTATTATATATTTAAATTTTGTTTTTTTCCACATTTCTTATAATGTGTAGTGTAGTAAGATCACTTATTGCGAAGTAAATGTTGAGCCTACAAATGCATGCGCTGGTAGCTGCGAGGGGTTGTTCCATTCTAAATGTATGGGACTCACAGCTTCATTGCCGGATAGGGTGAAATATTCACCAAGTTTAGCCTGCTACTGGGGCAGCTTTGCAAACTTCTCCGACAGCTTTGGAATTATCCATGCTGAAAATGGGTCAAAAATTTAATACCCTAAAAACACCTTTTGAAAGGTAGCGTTAACCTTCGAATCATTAACGGAAGGCTTCGATAAGTTTAAAATGTTTTATAATTTGCAAGTTCCCCATTGTAACGTGAGTTATACTGGTGTTATAATAGGCTTTTCAAATGGATTAGAACCACTCTCATAGAGCCTAGTTCCGAGGTTGGACAAACCACTAATCTTCGTGGAGATTTGATTCATTTAAAATCTCCCCTTCCAGTTCAGTATAAAAAAAAATATATATCTTACAGGCGAACTAATTGATATATCTTCGAACTTAAATTCGAACTTTTTTTCTAATACTATTATTGTAAATAATAGTAATAATAATAGTGATAAAAATAGAAATAATAGTGATAGTAATAATAATGTTATTAGTGATAATATTAACAAAAATAATAATGCTAGTAGTGGTAATAGTAATAATATTAACAATAATAATACTAACAGTAATAATATTAATATTAATATTAATAATAAAAATAATAATAATAATAATAATAATAGGAATAGTAATAATATTAGTCAAACTAATAATGATATAACTACTGTATAGATTAACTTATGTGTGATACGCAGAGGTGGCGACATTTTGATTTATGTTAATGACGTATTATTTCCACAATTCTAGTGACAGTTTTATTGTTTACATATTTTGTATTGAGCGATTACCTCTGTTATAATATATAATTAAAAAATAATATTAAATAGATGACGTTGTACATTTTTTTTTGTCTTCTGCTTTTGTTTACTTTGTATTAACACAAATCTCATTATTTTTGCATTTATTTATTTTAGGAAAAGGATTCAATCAATTATACCATTCATCAAATATTAACGTAGATAATGAATACGAGACACCTTATTAGATCCAATTAGATTAGATTAGATCCAATTCCTGAAATAAAGACTGATAAGGAACACGAATTAAATATAAATGATTTCACCAGAGAACTTGATCAGTTTTCTACGAGCGGATTGGAATACATTGCAGGTTACATTATAAATATAATAGCGGATAATTCTTTAGTATGCATGCTAATTCATAACTTGGTTGATTAATCTCAACAAGGAGGGCGCAGAGGATTGAAAAAATCTTCTAAAGAATTTTTTAACAAGATTTACTTATGAATTTGAAAATTTATTTTGTGTAGGTATATAATGAAAATAATTCTATTAAATTTGGTAAAAATTATTTAAAAAATTTGCTCATTGAAACCAAAATAGTTTTTTTATTTCTGTACAAATTTCATATTAGAATGTATTCAAAAATAAAAAAATGTAAATAGTGATAATAATTTTCTATCGTTATGAAAACAGAAAAATACTTAAATAAAATATATACACTTACGCATGGGTATATTTAAGAACAAAGACAAAGTCAACATCAATGTCAGTGTAATCAACATCTATCAATACAGCATATCTTCTAAAACTGTCCTTGGGGCTTCGGTAGCCTAGTGGGTAGGCGTGTGGCGTATTAACCGAAGGAGTGTTGGTTCAATCCCTACACAGGTCGTAAGTGTTTTTTTCTTTATATACCCCCCTTACGACCAAATATAATGTAAATATATAGTATATAATATAAATAAAATAAATAATATTAGTATATAATTTAATAATATTATAAAAACCTACAATGCCTTGCTAGCCGATGGTTCAATAATATTGCACTACATTTATGTATGTAATATTAAGATAAATAAATAAATAAAACTATTACATAATTTAAATAGTATTTCATCCTACAAAACAATGTATGTATATGTATAAGATCAATCTTTTTAATTTTTTATTCTGGAATTAGAAATAAAATAAAAACTCCAAAGTGTTGCTCTGTAAATAAAGTTTTCTATTTTAAATAACCAAAGAACTATTTACAAAAATTCGACAATAAAACGACAATAAAGTCTATTCTTAAATTTTCTAATTCCCTTTTATAATTCAAGTATATATAAACTTTTATATTAGTTTTAATTTTATTTTATTAGACTTCATTCAATTTTGTTCAGCTTTTTTATCCCACATGATTTCAATCATTCCACATGTGTCATGTGTCAGTTGTCTTTACCGGCAAAGTGCGCAAAATATTTAGATTAATGAAGTATAGCGTCGAATATTTAAATTAAAGAAATATAATTTCTTATATCTTAGAAATATAATTTTCTATAATTTCCCCTTTAGAGAAGAAATTGCATAATTTATTATTATTATTATGTTTTTTTTTTTTTTTAATAAGTTTGTTCATTTTCTTCTTCTGTATCTCCATCTTGTTCTTCTATTCTATGAGCTGGAATGAGTTTTGTGATATGGAAACTGCTAGACTCTGACTTTGTGTGGCCTGTGTTTATTTTATATATTGATTTTGATATCTTTTCCACAATTTCGTACGGTCCAATTTTTAATTCATCCAATTTTTTCCTGTTCAATTTGTTTCCATTTTCCACATATACCCAATCTCCAATGTTGAAGTCGAGGTATTTTCGGTTTTTATCAAATAATCTTTTGTTATAATTATGAGATTTAATCGTATTTTCTAATGCTATCTCTTTGTCTTTTATCCAATTGTCTTCTGTTTTTTTATGTTTTAGTTCACTTGGTAAAATCGTTACATCTGTGCCACACAATAGATATCTTGGAGCGAAACCAGTAACTGAGTGTTCGGTGTCGTTATATTTATTGACACATTTTCTTGCTATGGGCCACACCCCAGCTATCTTTTTATTTTCCTCATTTATTTTACATCTAATTTTGTTTACCAAAGTTTGATTAAGTCTTTCATTTAATCCATTTGAAAACGGTGTGTTAACCGCAGTAAAAACCATTGGTATTAATTTTGTACTTAAAAAACTTTTGAATTCTTTAGAGTTTATTCCAGGGTATTGGTCAGTAAGTAATATATAAATATCCTCTGTTTCTGATATGTTAGTGACTAGTTTTATAAAATCATTCGCATTCTGGGTTTTTGATGTTAAAATAAATGCGTATCTCGTGAAATGATTTACTAGGAGATGTATACATTTCTTTGTTGATCTTGAACCTCCAATGAACCAATGGTGAAATTATATCGAAAGGTCTTGTGGCTGGACCTAAATGAGACATAAGACCAAACTTGCGCTCTAGATTTATTTTTTATGCAAATATTACAGTTTTTACAGATCTTTGTAATGTTTTTTGTCAGATTTCTCGCGGTGTATAGTGGACTAATTTTCTTTTGTAACTGTTTGATACCAATGTGACAAAAGTATTCATATATGTGTTTTATAAGTTTAATACTAAATTCTTCTGATAGAATAATTTTTTCTTTTTTATTGACTTTTTGAAAATATACTTTATGTTTTTGAATTAACTTGTTTTTTTGTTTTTTCTTGGTCTTTCATTTTTTCTTGGTCTGTCCAGATTTCTTTTAATTTTATTAAATTCACGGTTTTTAGTTTTTCTTCAATACTGGGTTTCTGCTTAGGCAGTCTGCTTCCAAATTATTTTTTCCTGGAGCATATTTTATTTTAAAATCATATTGTGAAAGATAATATGTCAAATCACCCAGCTCTTCATCCGTTCTTGATTTCAAATTCATGTTTTCGAGTGGTTTATGGTCTGAATACACTGTAAATGATTTACCTATGAGCCAATATTGCCAATATCTTATTGCTTCTTTGATAGCCAAGCATTCTAAATATATTGCTTTTTTCTTTTTTTGTACTTCATTAAGTTTTTTTGAGAAGTATGCCACTGGTTTTTCTTTGCCGTTAGGTTGTGTCTGCTTCAAAATTGCACCCACTCCTTCCAACGATGCATCTGTGTAAATATTGATTGGTAAATCTGGATCGAAAATTTTCAGTACTGGTTGTGAATATAATAAATCTTTTATCTTTTCAAATGAATTTTGAGAATATTCAGACCAAATAAATTTCTGATTTTTTCGTATTAAATTATGGAGTGGGTCTAAAATTATTGCCCTTTTTTGTATTGTATGGATTCATGATAAAAATTTATTTTTCCTAGAAATTGTCTTATATTTTTCTGGGTTTTTGGAACCGGAAAATTCCTTATAAAAATCAAGTTGTCTTTTACTGGTTTGTTTGAATTATTTTGAATTATATGGCCAAGATATTTTACCCTGTCTGATGCAAACGTGAATTTTTTGAATTTCCATCTGAAGCCTTTTTATACCCGTACGATAGGATCGGGTATAATAAAATTACTCCTCCGTTTGTAACACCTCGAAATAAGCGAGTTAGATATACCTTCAAAGGTATGGATCGGATCAGAAAAAAATTCTAAGACTTTTGAGCCATGTCCGTCCGTCCGCCCGTCAGCACGCTAACTCAAAAACTAAGAAAGCTAGAATCTTGAAATTTACACAAAATATTCTGGGAGTAATTTGTAGGTTCCCTACTTTTTTTGGTTCAGTTTGGACCAAAACTTAGGGTAGCTCTCGAACACCTAACTTTTAGATCCCCACATTTTTTTTGAAATAGAGCTATGAAATTTTAACTGCTGATAGATCTCACAAAAATATTAATTTTATTTTTAATAACTTTTTTTTGTAGCCCCACCCGTTACGGAGCTACAGCTCCCCAAAGGTTCAAAAAAGCTCTATATTTAAATTGTTATAGCACAAGTTGTATAAGGTATATATTCATTTTGAAAACGCCAAACGATTACTACTTTTATTAGCTTTAAAAGTATATATACAATAAATATATATTTGTGGCATACGGTGTCTTAATTTACCGTTATGCGAAACTAAAATTTTGCAAAATCTTTTAACCCTTCTATCTTCTAAACGGTTTAAGTTGGAAACTTGAAATTTTGACAGAAGTTAGATCTTTGAATGAGTCATTTCAGAAATTTTTTTTGTATCACCCCCCGTTTAGGAGCTGTAAGGGGTCAAAAGCTGAAAATTTCCTATTTTTAAACACCTGTAACTTGAACACCTGTTAAAATTTTTTTGAAGTAATACACAAAAATTAAAGCTTCAACATTATACTCTTATTTCTGTTAACAACTTTTTTTAATAATATAGGGTTACTTTATAATTGACGAAAGTGTTACTTGATTTTTTCAAATTTTCTAACAAATTCCTTTAACTAATTTTTTGCATTTTGTTTTACTCGATAATTTGAAATTGTTGAGGATATAATGCGTAGTACATAAAAATGTAAATAAATAAACAACATAACGGTTGCTTGAAGAATTTTTATTTATATGATATTGATATACATACTTATATAATATCATGTTTATTTACATATCGTATATGCCACTGGTGAGTGAATGATAAGAGTATATATGTATATTATATAGTGCCGTATTTACATACATATATGTATTTTATTGTATATAATATCATGTTTATTTACATATCGTATATGCCACTAGTGAGTGAATGATAAGAGCATATATGTATATTATATAGTGCCGTATTTACATACATATATGTATTGTACTTATAAGAAATTATTCTGTCAATGAAATATTTAAATATAATATAATATAATATTTAAAATTATATTTACTGTTTTGTACTTAGTAAATTTAATATACATTTACCGCTTAGTATTAAATGGTACTATAGAATATTTGAAAAAGTTTTGGATTGATAATCGTTATGTGAAAGGTTAGAATCTGCTTTTGAAGAATGTACATATAAGCATATAGTTTGAATATATGTACAACCCATAGTACTAGAAATTATAAAATTCACCCAAATTATTTTAAAATACTAAAATATTAAAAAAATAATATTGTAAGCAGAGTGACAGGCTGTGAACATACTAACGGTTCGTACGGGTATCTAAGAGTTGTCAAAGTCAACTGTATTCTTCCTCGTTTTTATTGCTTCCAACAATTTTGTTAAATGGTCAATGTGTTCTGTAAAGGATTTTGAAAATATAAGGATGTCATCTATATAATTCACTGCAAAATCTGTAAGTTTATATTTCCTTAATATGTTACTTAGTATTCGTTGAAATATTGCTGGCGATGTTTTAAGTCCAAAAGGGAGGACGGTCCATTGAACATGTCCTTCTTGTGTCACGAAACCTGTTTTTTTTCAATCTTGAATTCTTAGAGGGATTGACCAAAAGACAGAGTTTATATCCAGTGTTGACTACAATTTTTTGTTTTTATTATTAGGTCCTCAATCAGTGGAAACGGCTGAGCTTGAGGTACTACGATTTTATTAAGGTCTCTGAAATCTATACATAGTCTGGATTTTTTATTGTCTTCCTTTTTGAATGCTAAAGTTACTGTTTTGGAGTTTAAATTTACAGGGATTTTCAACCAAGCATCAGTTATGTTGTTCATTTAGTGAACTATCACAATTAACTGAAAAAGCCATCATTTACAAGGGTTAGTATATTAGTATAGTATTTTAGTAAATAATGATACTGAGATATTTAATTGGTCATTACCACTGTTAGTAACTACTAATTAATGTTAGTAATGATGTTAATGGTAATAAGAAACAAGAAAAAAAAGCA
This sequence comes from Poecilobothrus nobilitatus, assembly GCA_947095535.1. Lineage (NCBI taxonomy): Eukaryota > Metazoa > Arthropoda > Insecta > Diptera > Dolichopodidae > Poecilobothrus > Poecilobothrus nobilitatus. The sequence goes on along the minus strand of OX352774.1, from coordinate 137,407,403 downwards.
AAGAAACTAACATGCAAGTTAGTTAAAAATGACAGACTAATCATGCAGAGTACGAGAATTAACCATGCTCGCGTAAAGTCTAGCTCTCAGTGTTAATTTGTTAACGCTAATATCGAAGAGCTCAGACCTTGAGTTAGTCTCTCTTAACATACGCGAAATAGGCTCAAATTTGCCATAGTCTGTAGAATGGTGTAACACATTAAAAAGCTCAACCGATCTCAAATTATTCAAATTTTTTCTAAACCTCATTTTTTCGCGAATAGAGGGGGAGTTGATATCACCGCGAACTATCTGCCGAACGAATATGATATCCGCCACTAGACGGCGGGACTGGAGGGAGTTCAAATTAATTAAAGAAAGTCTAGCTTCATATGGAGGAAGACGTATAGGATCAACCCAAGCAAGATTGCGTAAAGGGAAACGAAGAAATCGTTCTTGGACCGATTCAATACGTGAAATATCTATATCACGATATGGAGACCATACTTGGCTCGAGTATTCAAGTATAGGTCTTACTTAAGTAGTGAAAAGTTGCTTAGTGATATAGGGATTAGAAAACTTTTCCTCTTAAAATTGAACATTTTGAAAAGTTTTATTTAAGTTAAAAACAATTTACTAAACTAAATAAAAAATTTAATTTAAAAACCAAAATTTCTTTGCAAATTAAAAAATTGTAAAATTCAAAAACAAAAAAAAATAAAGGAAATATAAGTATTAACACCATAAACAACCACTTCTATCAAACGCCATAGACGAACTCGAAGCAATAAGAAGGAATAATCATATCAATGTACAAAAATGACTAAAAAAAAGGAATTTCAAACTATCGCTCAATCTTCATCTTAAGTATTTTTTCGAAAATTGATTGAAAAGATTGGTTTCCTTCACCAGTGATATGAAGACATTCAAACCAGTGGACCATAGAATGTTATTAGGTGGTTCATAGTATTTAGACATAACGCAGTTTCCCGAATCAACAATTAAAAAGATACCGATCGGAAAGGTCTATCAAAACCAAATATTATAGTACATTAAAAGAAGTTGAGCTATTAGAAAAGCAAACATCTTCTTTTCTTCGACCACTGCCAATTCGTCTCTGATATTTAAGAAAACTGGTTGTTACGTGTGATATTTCTTTTACTTTTTAAATTTTTTTATTGTTTTAAATTAACTTGTTTAATTAGTCAATCGTGCTTAATTTTTAAAATTTTTAAATTTAAAATTTATTTGCATTTCAAATTTGATTTATGACAAGTACATTTCTTTTTTTATATAATTAATATATTAAATCTCAATCAAACGGTTTATTTTCGATTTTTATACTCTTGCTACCACACGTTTTGTTATCAAGGGTTAACATTTAAGAACATTGGTAGTTGTCAATTTCAGTTTTTTCCCATAAAATTGTTCCGAATTTCGGCTTATTCTGCTTGATTAGTCAGTGGCTTTAATTTGACATTTTTATTATATATTTAAATTTTGGTTTTTCCACATTTCTTATAATGTGTAGTGTAGTAAGATCACTTGTTGCGAAGTAAATGTTGAGCCTACAAATGCATGCGCTGGTAGCTGCGAGGGGTTATTCCATTCTAAATGTATGGGACTCACAGCTTCATTGCCGGATAGGGTGAAATATTCACCAAGTTTAGCCTGCTACTGGGGCAGCTTTGCAAACTTCTCCGACAGCTTTGGAATTATCCATGCTGAAAATGGGTCAAAAATTTAATACCCTAAAAACACCTTTTGAAAGGTAGCGTTAACCTTTGAATCCTTAACGGAAGGCTTCGATAAGTTTAAAAAGTTTTATAATTTGCAAGTTCCTCATTGTAACGTGAGTTATACTGGTGTTAGAATAAGCTTTTCAAATGGATTAGAACCACTCTCATAGAGCCTAGTTTCGAGGTTGGACAAACCACCAATCTTCGTGGAGATTTGATTCATTTAAAATCTCCCCTTCCAGTTCAATATAAAAAAATATATATATGTTACAGACGAACTAATTGATATATCTTCGAAGTTAAATTCGAACTTTTTTTCTAATACTATTATTGTAAATAATAGTAATAATAATAGTGATAAAAATAGAAATAATAGTGATAGTAATAATAATGTTATAGTGATAATATTAACAAAAATAATAATGCTAGTGGTAATGGTAATAGTAATAATATTGATAATAGTAATAGTAATAATATTAACAATAATAATACTAACAGTAATAATATTAATAATAAAAATAATAATAATAATAGGAATAGTAATAATATTAGTCAAACTAATAATGATATAACCACTGTATAGATTAACTTATGTGTGATACGCAGAGGTGGCGACATATTGATTTATGTTAATGACGTATTATTTCCACAATTCTAGTGACAGTTTTATTGTTTACATATTTTGTATTGAGCGATTACCTCTGTTATAATATATAATTAAAAAATAATATTAAATAGGTGATGTTGTACATTTTTTTTTTGTCTTCTGCTTTTGTTTACTTTGTATTAACACAAATCTCATTATTTTTGCATTTATTTATTTTAGGAAAAGGATTCAATCAATTATACCATTCATCAAATATTAACGTAGATAATGAATACGAGACACCTTATTAGATCCAATTAGATTAGATTAGATCCAATTCCTGAAATAAAGACTGATAAGGAACACGAATTAAATATAAAGGATTTCACCAGAGAACTTGATCAATTTTCTGCGAGCGGATTGGAATACATTGCAGGTTACATTATAAATATAATAGCGGATAATTCTTTAGTATGCAATGCTAATTCATACCTTGGTTGATTAATCTCAACAAGGAGGGCGCAGAGGATTGAAAAAAAATTCTAAAGAATTTTTTAACAAGATTTACTTATGAATTTGAAAATTTATTTTGTGTAGGTATATAATGAAAATAATTCTATTAAATTTGGTAAAAATTATTTAAAAAATTTGCTCATTGAAACCAAAATAGTTGATTTATTTCTGTACAAATTTCATATTAGAATGTATTCAAAAATAAAAAATGTAAATAGTGATAATAATTTTCTATCGTTATGAAAACAGAAAAATACTTAAATAAAATATATACACTTACGCATGGGTATATTTAAGAACAAAGACAAAGTCAACATCAATGTCAGTGTAATCAACATCTATCAATACAGCATATCTTCTAAAACTGTCCTTGGGGCTTCGGTAGCCTAGTGGGTAGGCGTGTGGCGTATTAACCGAAGGAGTGTTGGTTCAATCCCTACACAGGTTGTAAGTGTTTTTTTTCTTTATATACCCCCCTTACGACCAAATATAATGTAAATATATAGTATATAATATAAACAAAATAAATAATATTAGTATATAATTTAATAATATTATAGAAAGCTACAATGCCTTGCTAGCCGATGGTTCAATAATATTGCACTACATTTATGTATGTAATATTAATATAAATAAATAAATAAAACTATTACATAATTTAAATAATATTTCATCCTACAAAACAATGTATGTATATGTATAAGATCAATCTTTTTAATTTTTTATTCTGGAATTAGAAATAAAATAAAAACTCCAAAGTGTTGCTCTGTAAATAAAGTTTTCTATTTTAAATAACCAAAGAACTATTTACAAAAATTCGACAATAAAACGACAATAAAGTCTATTCTTAAATTTTCTAATTCCCTTTTATAATTCAAGTATATATAAACTTTTATATTAGTTTTAATTTTATTTTATTAGACTTCATTCAATTTTGTTCAGCTTTTTTATCCCACATGATTTCAATCATTCCACATGTGTCATGTGTCAGTTGTCTTTACCGGCAAAGTGCGCAAAATATTTAGATTAATGAAGTATAGCGTCGAATATTTAAATTAAAGAAATATAATTTCTTTACATCCCCCCCTTTAGAGAAGAAATTGCACAATTTATTATTATTATTATGTTTTTTTTTTTTTTTAATAAGTTTGTTCATTTTCTTCTTCTTCTGTATCTCCATCTTGTTCTTCTAGTGTATGAGCTGGAATGAGTTTTGTGATATGGAAACTGCTAGACTCTGACTTTGTGTGGCCTGTATTTATTTTATATATTGATTTTGATATCTTTTCCACAATTTCGTACGGTCCAATTTTTAATTCATCCAATTTTTTCCTGTTCAATTTGTTTCCATTTTCCACATATACCCAATCTCCAATGTTGAAGTCGAGGTATTTTCGGTTTTTATCAAATAATCTTTTGTTATAATTATGAGATTTAATCGTATTTTCTAATACTATTTCTTTGTCTTTTATCCAATTGTCTTCTGTTTTTTTATGTTTTAGTTCACTTGGTAAAATCGTTACATCTGTGCCATAATAGATATCTTGGTGCGAAACCAGTAACTGAGTGTTCGGTGTCGTTATATTTATTGACACATTTTTTTGCTATGGGCCACACCCCAGCTATCTTTTTATTTTCCTCATTTATTTTACATCTAATTTTGTTTACGAAAATTTGATTAAGTCTTTCATTTAATCCATTTGAAAACGGTGTGTTAACCGCAGTAAGGACCATTGGTATTAATTTGTTATTTAAAAAACTTTTGAATTCTTTAGAGTTTATTCCAGGGTATTAGTCAGTAAGTAATATACAAATATCCTGTGTTTCTGATATGTTAGTGACTAAATTTATAAAATCATTCGCATTCTGGGTTTTTGATGTTAAAATAAATGCGTATCTCGTGAAATGATTTACTAGAAGATGTATACATTTCTTTGTTGATCTTGAACCTCCAAAATCACCAATGGTATCTATTGAAATTATTTCGAAAGGTCTTTTGGCTGGACCTAAATGAGACATAAGACCAAATTGTCATGCACTCTAGATTTATTTTTTATGCAAATATCACAGTTTTTACAGATCTTTGTAATGTTTTTTGTCAGATTTCTCGCTGTGTATAGTGGACTAATTTTCTTTTGTAACTGTTTGATACCAATGTGACAAAAGTATTCATATATGTGTTTTATAAGTTTAATACTAAATTCTTCTGATAGAATAATTTTTTCTTTTTTATTGATTTTTTGAAAATATACTTTATGTTTTTGAATTAACTTGTTTTTTTGTTTTTTCTTGGTCTTTCATTTTTTTTTGGTCTGTCCAGATTTCTTTTAATTTTATTAAATTCACGATTTTTAGTTTTTCTTCTTTTATATCTTCTGTGTTCAATACTGGGTTTCTGCTTAGGCAGTCTGCTTCCAAATTATTTTTTCCTGGAGCATATTTTATTTTAAAATCATATTGTGAAAGATAACATGTCAAATCACCCAGCTCTTCATCCGTTCTTGATTTCAAATTCATGTTTTCGAGTGGTTTATGGTCTGAATACACTGTAAATGATTTACCTATGAGCCAATATTGCCAATATCTTATTGCTTCTTTGATAGCCAAGCATTCTAAATATATTGTTTTTTTCTTTTTTTGTACTTCATTAAGTTTTTTTGAGAAGTATGCCACTGGTTTTTCTTTGCCGTTAGGTTGTGTCTGATTCAAAATTGCACCCACTCCTTCCAACGATGCATCTGTGTAAATATTGATTGGTAAATCTGGATCGAAAATTTTCAGTACTGGTTGTGAATATAATAAATCTTTTATCTTTTCAAATGAATTTTGAGAATATTCAGACCAAATAAATTTCTAATTTTTTCTTATTAAATTATGGAGTGGGTCTAAAATTATTGCCCTTTTTTGTATTGTATGGATTCATGATAAAAATTTATTTTTCCTAGAAATTTCTGGGTTTTTGGAACCGGAAAATTCCTTATAAAAATCAAGTTGTCTTTTACTGGTTTGTTTGAATTATTTTGAATTATATGGCCAAGATATTTTACCCTGTCTGATGCAAACGTGCATTTTTTGAATTTCCATCTGAAGCCTTTTTTTTATTGCTTCCAACAATTTTGTTAAATAGTCAATGTGTTCTGTAAAGGATTTTGAAAATATAAGGATGTCATCTATATAATTCACTGCAAAATCTGTAAGTTTATATTTCCTTAATATGTCACTTAGTATTCGTTGAAATATTGCTGGCGATGTTTTAAGTCCAAAAGGGAGGACGGTCCATTGCAAATGTCCTTCTTGTGTCACGAAACCTGTTTTTTTTTCTATCTTGAATTCTTAGAGGGATTGACCAAAAGGCAGAGTTTATATCCAGTGTTGACTACAATTTCTTGTTTTTATCATTAGGTCCTCAATCAGTGGAAACGGCTGAGCTTGAGGTACTACGATTTTAATGAGGTCTCTGAAATCTATACATAGTCTGGATTTTTTATTGTCTTCCTTTTTGAATGCTAAAGTTACTTGTTTTGGATTTTCTAAAATGCTAAAGTTACTGTTTTGGATTTGGAAATGTACAGGGATTTTCAACCAAGCATCAGTTATGTTGTTCATTTAGTGAACTATCACAATTAACTGAAAAAGCCATCATTTACAAGGGTTAGTATATTAGTATAGTATTTTAGTAAATAATGATACTGAGATATTTAATTGGTCATTACCACTGTTAGTAACTACTAATTAATGTTAGTAATGATGTTAATGGTAATAAGAAACAAGAAAAAAAAGCAAAGAAACTAACATGCAAGTTAGATTAAAAGTGACAGACTAATCATGCAGAGTACGAGAATTAACCATGCTCGCGTAAAGTCTAGCTCTCAGTGTTAACGCTAATATTGAAGAGCTCATACCTTGAGTTAGTCTCTCTTAACATACGCGAAATAGGCTCAAATTTGCCATAGTCTGTAGAATGGTGTAACACATTAAAAAGCTCTACCGATCTCAAATTATTCAGATTTTTTCTAAACCTCATTTGTTCGCGAATAGAAGGGGGTTTATATCACCGCGAACTATCTGCTGAACGAATATGATATCCGCCACTAGACGGCGGGACTGGAGGGAGTTCAAATTAATTAAAGAAAGTCTAGCTTCATATGGAGGAAGACGTATAGGATCAGCCCAAGCAAGATTGCGTAAAGGGAAACGAAGAAATCGTTCTTGGACCGCTTCAATACGTGAAATATCTATATCACGATATGGAGACCATACTTGGCTCGAGTATTCAAGTATAGGTCTTACTTAAGTAGTGAAAAATTGCTTAGTGATATAGGGATTAGATTCTTCTTAAAATTGAACATTTTGAAAAGTTTTATTTAAGTTAAAAACAATTTACTAAACTAAATAAAAAATTTAATTTAAAAACCAAAATTGCTTTGTTGCAAATTAAAAAATTTTAAAATTTAAAAATAAAAAAAAATAAAGGAAATATAAGTATTAACACCATAAACAACCACTTTTATCAAACGCCAGAGACGAACTCGAAGCAATAAGAAGGAATAATCATATCAATGTACAAAAATGACTAAAAAAAGGGAATTTCAAACTATCGCTCAATCTTCATCTTAAGTATTTTTTCGAAAATTGATTGAAAAGATTAGGTTCCTTCACCAGTGATATGAAGACATTCAAACCAGTGGACCATAGAACGTCATTAGGTGGTTCATAGTATTTAGACATAACGCAGTTTCCCGAATCAACAATTAAAAAGATACCGATCGGAAAGGTCTATCAAAACCAAATATTATAGTACATTAAAAGAAGTTGAGCTATTAGAAAAGCAAACATCTTCTTTTCTTCGACCACTGCCAATTCGTCTCTGATATTTATGAAAACTGGTTGTTTGGGTGTGATATTTCTTTTACTTTTTAAATTTTTTTATTGTTTTAAATTAACTTGTTTAATTAGTCAATCGTGCTTAATTTTTAAAATTTTTAAATTTAAAATTTATTTGCATTTCAAATTTGATTTATGACAAGTACATTTCTTTTTTTATATAATTAATATATTAAATCTCAATCAAACGGTTTATTTTCGATTTTTATACTCTTGCTACCACAAGTTTTGTTATTAAGGGTTAACATTTAAAAACATTGGTAGTTGTCAATTTAAGTTTTTTCCTATTATAAAATTGTTCCGATTTTCGGCTTATTCTGCTTGAATCGTCGGTGGCTTTAATTTGACATTTTTATTATATAAAAATTGAATACCCTAAAAACACCTTTTGAAAGGTAGCGTTAACCTTCGAATCCTTAACGGAAGGCTTCGATAAGTTTAAAAAGTTTTATAATTTGCAAGTTCCTCATTGTAACGTGCGTGATACTGGTGTTATAATAGGCTTTTCAAATGGATTAGAACCACTCTCATAGAGCCTAGTTCCGAGGTTGGACAAACCACCAATCTTCGTGGAGATTTGATTCATTTAAAATCTCCCCTTTCAGTTCAGTATAAAAAAAAACATATATCTTACAGACGAACTAATTGATTTATCTTCGAACTTAAATTCGAACTTTTTTTCTAATACTATTATTGTAAATAATAGTAATAATAATAGTGATAAAAATAGAAATAATAGTGATAGTAATAATAATGTTATTAGTGATAATATTAACAAAAATAATAATGCTAGTAGTGGTAATAGTAATAATATTGATAATAGTAATAGTAATAATATTAACAATAATAATACTAACAGTAATAATATCAATATTAATAATAATAATAATAATAATAATAATAGGAATAGTAATAATATTAGTCAAACTAATAATGATATAACCACTGTATAGATTAACTTATGTATGATACGCAGAGGTGGCGACATTTTGATTTATGTTAATGACGTAGTATTTCCACAATTCTAGTGACAGTTTTATTGTTTACATATTTTGTATTGAGCGATTACCTCTGTTATAATATATAATTAAAAAATAATATTAAATAGGTGATGTTGTATATTTTTTTTTGTCTTCTGCTTTTGTTTACTTTGCATTAACACAAATCTCATTATTTTTGCATTTATTTATTTTAGGAAAAGGATTCAATCAATTATACCATTCATCAAATATTAACGTAGATAATGAATACGAGACACCTTATTAGATCCAATTAGATTAGATTAGATCCAATTCCTGAAATAAAGACTGATAAGAAACACGTATTAAATATAGATGATTTCACCAGAGAACTTGATCAGTTTTCTGCGAGCGGATTGGAATACATTGCAGGTTACATTATAAATATAATAGCGGATAATTCTTTAGTATGCAATGCTAATTCATCATATACTTTGGTTGATCAATCTCAACAAGGAGGGCGCAGAGGATTGAAAAAATCTTCTAAAGAATTTTTTAACAAGATATACTTATGAATTTGAAAATTTATTTTGTGTAGGTATATAATGAAAATAATTCTATTAAATTTGGTAAAAATTATTTAAAAAATTTGCTTATTGAAACCAAAAATATTGAAATTTGTACTGAAATAAAACAATTATTTTTCCTTATTAGAATGTATTCAAAAATAAAAAATGTAAATAGTGATAATAATTTTCTATCGTTATGAAAACAGAAAAATAAATAAAATATATACACTTACGCATGGATATATTTAAGAACAAAGACAAAGTCAACATCACTGTCAGGGTAATCAACATCTATCAATACAGCATATCTTCTAAAACTGTCACTGGGGCTTCGGTAGCCTAGTGGGTAGGCGTGTGGCGTATTAACCGAAGGAGTGTGGGTTCGATCCCTGCACAGGTCGTAAGTGTTTTTTTCTTTATATACCCCCCTTACGACCAAATATAATGTAAATATATAGTATATAATATAAACAAAATAAATAATATTAGTATATAATTTAATAATAGTATAAAAACCTACAATGCCTTGGTAGCCGATGGTTCAATAATATTGCATTACATTTCTGTATGTAATATTAATATAAATAAATAAATAAAACTATTACATAATTTCAATAATATTTCATCCTACAAAACAATGTATGTATAAGATCAATCTTTTTAATTTTTTATTCTGGAATTAGAAATAAAATAAAAACTCCAAAGTGTTGCTCTATAAATAAAGTTTTCTATTTTAAATAACCAAAGAACTATTTACAAAAATTCGACAATAAAACGACAACAAAGTCTATTCGTAAATTTTCTAATTCCCTTTTACAATTCAAGTATATATAAACTTTTATATTAGTTTTAATTTTATTTTATTAGACTTCATTCAATTTTGTTCAGCTTTCTTATCCCACATGATTTCAATCATTCCACATGTGTCATGTGTCAGTTGCCTTTACCGGCAGAGTGTGCAAAATATTTAGATTAATGAAGTATAGCGTCGAATATTTAAATTCAAATCAAACGGTTTATTTTCGATTTTTATACTCTTGCTACCACACGTTTTGTTATTATAAGTATAAGATCAATCTTTTTAATTTTTTATTCTGGAATTAGAAATAAAATAAAAACTACAAAGTGTTACTCTGTAAATAAAGTTTTCTATTTTAAATAACCAAAGAACTATTTAAAAAAATTCGACAATAAAACGACAATAAAGTCTATTCTTAAATTTTCTAATTCCCTTTTATAATTCAAGTATATATAAACTTTTATATTAGTTTTCATTTTATTTTATTAGACTTCATTCAATTTTGTTCAGCTTTCTTATCCCACATGATTTCAATCATTCCGCATGTGTCATGTGTCAGTTGTCTTTACCGGCAGTGTGCAAAATATTTAGATTAATGAAGTATAGTGTCGAATATTTAAATTAAAGAAATATAATTTCTTTACATCCCCCCTTTTGAGAAGAAATTGCACAATTTATTATTATTATTGTTTTTTTTTAATAAGTTTGTTCATTTTCTTCTTCTGTATCTCTATCTTGTTATTCTAGTGTATGAGCTAGAATGAATTTTGTGATATGGAAACTGCTAGACTCTGACTTTGTGTGGCCTGTGTTTATTTTATATATTGATTTTGATTCCACAATTTCGTACGGTCCAATTTTTAATTCATCCCATTTTTTCCTGTTCAATTTGTTTCCATTTTCCACATATACCCAATCTCCAATGTTGAAGTCGAAGTATTTTCGGGTTTTATCAAATAATCTTTTGTTATAATTTTTTTGCTATTGTGGCCCAAGCTATCTTTTTATTTTCCTCATTTATTTTACATCTAATTTTGTTTACCAAAGTTTGGTTAAGTCTTTCATTTAATTCATTTGAAAACGGTGTGTTAACCGCAGTAAAGACCATTGGTATTAATTTTTTATTTAAAAATCTTTTGAATTCTTTAGAGTTTATTCCAGGGTATTGGTCAGTAAGTAACATACCAATATCCTCTGTTTCTGATATGTTAGTGACTAGTTTTATAAAATCATTCGCATTCTGGGTTTTTGATGTTAAAATAAATGCGTATCTCGTGAAATGATCTACTAGGAGATGTATATATTTCTTTGTTGATCTTGAATTTCCAAAACCTCCAATGGTATCTATTGAAATTATTTCGAAAGGTCTTGTGGCTGGACCTAAATGAGACATAAGACCAAACTTGTCATGCGCTCTAGATTTAATTTTTATGCAAATATCATAGTTTTTACAGATCTTTGTAATGTTTTTTGTCAGATTTCTCGCTGTGTATAGTGGACTAATTTTCTTTTGTAACTGTTTGATACCAATGTGACAAAAGTATTCATGTATGTGTTTTATAAGTTTAATACTAAATTCTGATACTATTTAATACTAAATTCTTCTGATAGAATAATTTTGTCTTTTTTAAAATATACTTTATGTTTTTGAATTAATTTGTTTTTTTGTTTTTTACTTCTTCATTTTTCTTGGTCTGTCCAGATTTCTTTTAATTTTATTAAATTCACGATTTTTAGTTTTTCTTCTTTATTAACTTCTGTGTTCAATACTGGGGTTCTGCTTAGGCAGTCTGCTTCCAAATTATTCTTTCCTGGAGCATATTTTATTTTAAAATCATATTGTGAAAGATAATATGTCAAATCACCCAGCTCTTCATCCATTCTTGATTTTAAATTCATGTTTTCGAGTGGTTTATAGTCTGAATACACTGTAAATGATTTACTTCTTTGATAGCCAAGCATTCTAAATATATTGTTTTTTTCTTTTTTTGTACTTCATTAAGTTTTTTTTGAGAAGTATGCCACTGGTTTTTCTTTGTCTTTAGGTTGTGTCTACTTCAAAATTGCACCCACTCCTTCCAACGATGTATCTGTGTAAATATTGATTCGTAAATCTGGATCGAAAATTTTCAGTACTGGTAGTGAATATAATAAATCTTTTATTTTTTCAAATGAATTTTGACAATATTCAGACCAAATAAATTTCTGATTTTTCTTAGTAAATTATGGAGTGGGTCTAAAATTATTGCCCTTTTTTGTATTGTATGGATTCATGATAAAAATTTATTTTTAATAGAAATTGTCTTATATTTTTCTGGGTTTTTGGAACCGGAAAATTCCTTATAAAAATCAAGTTGTCTTTTACTGGTCTGATTGAATTATTTTGAATTATATGGCCAAGATATTTTACCCTGCCTGATGCTAACTTGTATTTTTTGAATTTTCATCTAAAGCTTTTTTTTATTGCCTCCAACAATTTTGTTAAATGGTCAATGTGTTCTGTAAAGGATTTTGAAAATATAAGGATGTCATCTATATAATTCACTGCAAAATCTGTAAGTTTATATTTCCTTAATATGTTACTTAGTATTCGTTGAAATATTGCTGGCGATGTTTTAAGTCCAAAAGGGAGGACGGTCCATTGAACATGTCCTTCTTGTGTCACGAAGCCTGTTTTTTTTCTATCTTGAATTCTTAGAGGGATTGACCAAAAGACAGAGTTTATATCCAGTGTTGACTACAATTTTTTGTTTTTATTATTAGGTCCTCAATCAGTGGAAACGGCTGAGCTTGAGGTACTACGATTTTATTAAGGTCTCTGAAATCTATACATAGTCTGGATTTTTTATTGTCTTCCTTTTTGAATACTAAAGTTACTGTTTTGGAGTTTAAATTTACAGGGATTTTCAACCAAGCATCAGTTATGTTGTTCATTTAGTGAACTATCACAATTAACTGAAAAAGTCATCATTTACAAGGGTTAGTATATTAGTATAGTATTTTAGTAAATAATGATACTGAGATATTTAATTGGTCATACCACTGTTAGTAACTACAAATTAATGTTAGTAATGATGTTAATGGAATTAAGAAACAAGAAAAAAAAGCAAAGAAACTAACATGCAAGTTAGATTAAAAATGACAGACTAATCATGCATAGTACGAGAATTAACCATGCTCGCGTAAAGTCTAGCTCTCAGTGTTAATTTGTTAACGCTAATATCGAAGAGCTCAGACCTTGAGTTAGTCTCTCTCAACATACGCGAAATAGGCTCAAATTTGCCATAGTCTGCAGAATGGTGTAACAAATTAAAAAGCTCGACCGATCTCTAATTATTCAGATTTTTTCTAAACCTCATTTGTTCGCGAATAGAGGGGGAGTTGATATCACCGCCAACTATCTGCTGAACGAATATGATATCCGCCACTAGACGACGGGACTGGAGGGAGTTCAAATTAATTAAAGAAAGTCTAGCTTCATATGGAGGAAGACGTAAAGGATCAGCCCAAGCAAGATTGCGTAAAGGGAAACGAAGAAATCGTTCTTGGACCGATTCAATACGTGAAATATCTATATCACGATATGGAGACCATACTTGGCTCGAGTATTCAAGTATAGGTCTTACTTAAGTAGGGAAAAATTGGTTAGTGATATAGGGATTAGAAAACTTTTCCTCTTAAAATTGAAAATTTTAATAGTTTTATAAGTTAAAAACAATTTACTAAACTAAATAAAAAATTTAATTTAAAAACCAAAATTTCTTTTTTGCAAATTAAAAAATTTTAAAATTTAAAAAAAAAAAATAAAAAAAGAAATATAAGTATTAACACCATAAACAACCACTTTTATCAAACGCCAGAGACGAACTCGAAGCAAGAAGAAGGAATAATCATATCAATGTACAAAAATGACTAAAAAAAGGGAATTTCAAACTATCGCTCAATCTTCATCTTAAGTATTTTTTCGAAAATTGATTGAAAAGATTGGTTTCCTTCACCAGTGATATGAAGACATTCAAACCAGTGGACCATAGAATGTTATTAGGTGGTTCATAGTATTTAGACATAACGCAGTTTCCCGAATCAACAATTAAAAAGATACCGATCGGAAAGGTCTATCAAAACCAAATATTATAGTACATTAAAAGAAGTTGAGCTATTAGAAAAGCAAACATCTTCTTTTCTTCGACCACTGCCAATTCGTCTCTGATATTTATGAAAACTGGTTGTTTTGGTGTGATATTTCTTTTACTTTTTAAATTTTTTTATTGTTTTAAATTAACCTGTTTAATTAGTCAATCGTGCTTAATTTTTAAAATTTTTAAATTTAAAATTTATTTGCATTTCAAATTTGATTTATGACAAGTACATTTCTTTTTTTATATAATTATATATTAAATCTCAATCAAACGGTTTATTTTCGATTTTTATACTCTTGCTACCACACGTTTTGTTATTAAGGGTTAACATTTAAGAACATTGGTAGTTGTCAATTTCATTTTTTTCCTATTATAAAATTGTTCCGATTTTCGACTTATTCTGCTTGATTAGTCGGTGGCTTTAATTTGACATTTTTATTATATATTTAAATTTTGTTTTTTTCCACATTTCTTATAATATGTAGTGTAGTAAGATCACTTGTTGCGAAGTAAATGTTGAGCCTACAAATGCAAGGGCTGGTAGCTGCGAGGGGTTGTTCCATTCTAAATGTATGGGACTCACAGCTTCATTGCCGGATAGGGTGAAATATTCACCAAGTTTAGCCTGCTACTGGGGCAGCTTTGCAAACTTCTCCGACAGCTTTGGAATTATCCATGCTGAAAATGGGTCAAAAATTTAATACCCTAAAAACACCTTTTGAAAGGTAGCGTTAACCATCGAATCCTTAACGGAAGACTTCGATAAGTTTAAAAAGTTTTATAATTTGCAAGTTCCTCATTGTAACGAGAGTGATACTGGTGTTCTAATAGGCTTTTCAAATGGATTAGAACCACTTTCATAGAGCCTAGTTCCGAGGTTGGACAAACCACCAATCTTCGTGGAGATTTGATTCATTTAAAATCTCCCCTTCCAATTCAGTATAAAAAAAAATATATATCTTACAGACGAACTAATTGATATATCTTCGAACTTAAATTCGAACTTCTTTTCTAATACTGTTGTTGTAAATAATAGTGATAATAATAGTGATAAAAATAAAAATAATAGTGATAGTAATAATAATAATAATGTTATTAGTGATAATAATATTAACAAAAATAATAATGCTAGTAGTGGTAATAGTAATAATATTGATAATAGTAATAGTAATAATATTAACAATAATAATACTAACAGTAATAATATATAATATATTATTAATAAAAATTTTTATATTCTATTCTATTATTAATATTAATATTATATAAAATTATATAATATTAATATTAATAATAAAAATAATAATAATAATAATAGGAATAGTAATAATATTAGTCAAACTAATAATGATATAACCACTGTATAGATTAACTTATGTATGATATGCAGAGGTGGCGACATTTTGATTTATGTTAATGACGTATTATTTCCACAATTCTAGTGACAGTTTTATTGTTTAAATATTTTGTATTGAGCGATTACCTCTGTAATAATACCTAATTAAAAAATAATATTAAATAGGTGATGTTGTATATTTTTTTTTGTCATCTGGTTTTGTTTATTTTGTATTTAACACAAATCTCATTATTTTTGCATTTATTTATTTTAGGAAAAGGATTCAATCAATTATACCATTCATCAAATATTAACGTAGATAATGAATACGAGACACCTTATTAGATCCAATTAGATTAGATTAGATCCAATTCGTGAAATAAAGACTGATAAGGAACACGAATGAAATATAGATGATTTCACCAGAGAAGTTGATCAGTTTTCTGCGAGCGGATTGGAATACATTGCAGGTTACATTATAAATATAATAGCGGATAATTCTTTAGTATGCAATGCTAATTCATCATATACTTTGGTTGATCAATCTCAACAAGGAGGGCGCAGAGGATTGAAAAAATCTTCTAAAGAATTTTTTAACAAGATATACTTATGAATTTGAAAATTTATTTTGTGTAGGTATATAATGAAAATAATTCTATTAATTTGGTAAAAATTATTTAAAAAATTTGCTTATGAAACCAAAAATATTGAAATTTGTACTGAAATAAAACAATTATTTTTCCTTATTAGAATGTATTCAAAAATAAAAAATGTAAATAGTGATAATAATTTCCTATCGTTATGAAAACAGAAAAATAAATAAAATATATACACTTACGCAAAGTCAACATCAATGTCAGTGTAATCAATATCTGTCAATACAGCATATCTTCTAAAACTGTCCCTGGGGCTTCGGTAGCCTAGTGGGTAGGTGTGTGGCGTATTAACCGAAGGAGTGTGGGTTCGATCCCTGCACAGTGTAAGTGTTTTACACAAACGTAAGTGTTTTTTTCTTTATATACCCCCCTTACAACCAAATATAATGTAAATATATAGTATATAATATTAACAAAATAAATAATATTAGTATATAATTTAATAATAGTATAAAAACCTACAATGCTTGGTAGCCGATGGTTCAATAATATTGCATTACATTTATGTATATAATATTGATATAAATAAATAAATAAAACTATTACATCATTTAAATAATATTTCATCCTACAAAACAATGTATGTATATGTATAAGATCAATCTTTTTAATTTTTTATTCAGGAAATAAAAATAAAATAAAAACTCCAAAGTGTTGCTCTGTAAATAAAGTTTTCTATTTTAAATAACCAAAGAACTATTTAAAAAAATTCGACAATAAAACGACAATAAAGTCTATTCTTAAATTTTCTAATTCCCTTTTATAATTCAAGTATACATAAACTTTTATATTAGTTTTAATTTTATTTTATTAGACTTGATTCAATTTTGTTCAGCTTTCTTATTCCACATGATTTCAATCATTCCACATGTGTCATGTGTCAGTTGTCTTTACCGCCAAAGTGCGCTAAATATTTAGATTAATGAAGTATAGCGTCGAATATTTAAATTAAAGAAATATAATTTCTTTACATCCCCCCCTTTTGAAAAGAAATTGCACAATTTATTATTATTATTATGTTTTTGTTTTTGTTTAATAAGTTTGTTCATTTTCTTCTTCTTCTGTATCTCCATCTTGTTCTTCTAGTGTATGAGCTGGAATGAGTTTTGTGATATGGAAACTGCTAGACTCTGACTTTGTGTGGCCTGTGTTTATTTTATATATTGATATCTTTTCCACAATTTCGTACGGTCCAATTTTTAATTCATCCAATTTTTTCCTGTTCAATTTGTTTCCATTTTCCACATATACCCAATCTCCAATGTTGAAGTCGAGGTATTTTCGGTTTTTATCAAATAATCTTTTGTTATAATTATGAGATTTAATCGTATTTTCTAATGCTATCTCTTTGTCTTTTATCCAATTATCTTCTGTTTTTTTATGTTTTAGTTCACTTGGTAAAATCGTTACATCTGTGTAATACAATAGATATCTTGGTGCGAAACCAGTAACTGAGTGTTCGGTGTCGTTGTATTTATTGACACATTTTTTTCCTCTGTTTCTGATTAGTTAGTGACTAGTTTTATAAAATCATTCGCATTCTGGGTTTTTGATATTAAAATAAATGTGTATCTCGTGAAATGATTTACTAGGAGATGTATATATTTCTTTGTTGATCTTGAATCTCCAAAATCTCCAATGGTATCTATTAAAATTATTTCGAAAGGTCTTGTGGCTGGACCTAAATGAGACATAAGACCAAACTTGTCATGCACTCTAGATTTATTTTTTATGCAAATATCACAGTTTTTACAGATCTTTGTAATGTTTTTTGTCAGATTTCTCGCGGTGTATAGTGGACTAATTTTCTTTTGTAACTGTTTGATACCAATGTGACAAAAGTATTCATATATGTGTTTTATAAGTTTAATACTAAATTCTTCTGATAGAATAATTTTTTTCTTTTTTATTGACTTTTTTAAAATATACTTTATGTTTTTGAATTAACTTGTTTTTTTGTTTTTTACTTCTTCATTTTTTCTTGGTCTGTCCAGATTTCTTTTAATTTTATTAAATTCACGATTTTTAGTTTTTCTTCTTTATTATCTTCTGTGTTCAATACTGGGGTTCTGCTTAGGCAATCTGCTTCCAAATTATTCTTTCCTGGAGCATATTTTATTTTAAAATCATATTGTGAAAGATAATATGTCAAATCACCCAGCTCTTCATCCGTTCTTGATTTCAAATTCATGTTTTCGAGTGGTTTATGGTCTGAATACACTGTAAATGATTTACCTATGAGCCAATATTGCCAATATCTTATTGCTTCTTTGATAGCCAAGCATTCTAAATATATTGCTTTTTTCTTTTTTTGTACTTCATTAAGTATTTTTGAGAAGTATGCCACTGGTTTTTCTTTGCCGTTAGATTGTGTCTGCTTCAAAATTGCACCCACTCCTCCCAACGATGCATCTGTGTAAATATTATTGGTAAATCTGGATCGAAAATTTTCAGTACTGGTTGTTAATATAATAAATCTTTTATCTTTTCAAGTGAATTTTGACAATATTCAGACCAAATAAATTTCTGATTTTTTCTTAGTAAATTATGGAGTAAATTATTGCCCTTTTTTGTATGTATTCATGATAAACATTTATTTTTCCTAGAAATTATATTCATTCTTTGACTATAACTCAACGAAACAGGTCATAAGAAATAGTACGGAAATTAAAATTGATTATAAAATATAAATTATAACAGAGAATTTATTAGCGGATGAATCTAAATTTTTTAATTTCTGTGTTTTATTTTTTAAAACATAATTATTTATTTTTAATTATTTACGAAAAATAAGTGTACTAATAAATTAAAAATTATTTAAAATTATTAAATAACAAGGACAATTAATATAGTGTTATTTAAAGAATTAAAAAGTCTAAGAATTAAAATTGCACTAACACATAACAAGTGTATTAGTAATACAGTGGAGCTGAGAGCCGCTCAAATTTCTCCAGCATAACCGCACTCTCAACACAACGGGAACTCTTTCAATAGTGGTGGTGGTAAAATAAAACGTAACGTAGTGGTGGTATAATAAAGTCCAGCTCGAATTTAAAAGATAAGTATCATACATTTTTAATTTTATATTTTATTATTGTATTATTTTACATTTTTAATAAAATATTATTTATTATTTATAAAATGAAAAATTATTTTGCTTTCTAAAATTACATATATTATTTATTATTAAGTCAAGTTAAGTTAATTTTTAATTAATTATTACTTTGAAATTTAATTTGGATAATTTGGAAGTTGCTTTGTATATGCTTTGTATATATAATTAGTTGTTATTATTGAAATTGTATTGTGTTAAAAGATTAATTGAATAAACATTGTATTTTTAAGTATTCTTTATCTGAATGCTAGAAGCCTAAGAAACAAAATGAAAAGAAACAATAAGAAACAAATTGAAGTCTGCAGTCAAAATTATAAACCGGATATAATTATAGTTAATGAAACATGCATCTACTTACATGAGGCAAAACATTATAATATACCTGAATACAATGCAATCTACAATTGTAGAGATTGCAATAGAGGAGGGGGTACAGCAATATTTGTAAATAATGGGATCAAATTCAATATTGTAGAGCAAAGTGTTAAGTTTAACTCTACCGTAGTAGAGATCTTGGATAATAAAAAAAATATCAAAATTTTTACAGCATATAAAGCAGATAATAGTGAGGATTATGAGTTTATCAACCACGTGGAAAATATCTTTAACAAGTACAAAAACAGAACAATGATGACGGATACCAACATAGATCTACTAAGCAGTACGCAAACAGCGCAAAGCTATCTCTCTATGGTCCTGTCTAATGGATTAGACATAATTAACAATATAGATGTCAGCGAAGCAACTAGAGTAACACCAACATCCAATACTATCATAGATCATGTAATCTCGAATTTAAGGATCTCGAAACAGTAATCCTGTTTTTGACCATAAAGTAATCACAGCGGAGATTTCGAGAGTCAACATTAGTAGAAGCAAAATGGTCAACTCACTTATAGAGAACGTTGATCTCGTAAAATTTAAGGAGGACATTAAGCTGAGTTTGACGAGAAGTCCCACGGATAACATGGAGGCATTAGTCGCAATAATTCAACAGGCAAGGAGAAAAACACGACACTGAAAAGGGTTAGAAATAGAAAGAATAGATGGATTAACCAAGATTTACTCCGTATGATGAGAAAAAGAGATAAACTATACAAGCAATTAATGGGCAACAATATGAATGAGGATATTAGAAAAGAATTTAAAAAAGTAAAGAACGAAGTAACCAAAATGACCAGGTTGGCAAAACAGATGCAACATAATTTTGAATTGATGAAAGCAGGCAATGACTTAAAAAAGATATACCGAACAATTAACGGAGTAATTTACAATAAAACTAAATCAGAAAACAATAAAACTACAGCTAGCTTAAGGATTAATGGTATCACCACTAAGGATGAATATAAAATATTAGAAGGTGTAAACGACCATTTTGCACATATAGGCAAAAATCTGGCTCAGAATATAAACATTAATGTACCGGCTGTTTGTAACACACGAAACAATAAGTCTATCTTCCTCCAACCGACAAACAAAATTGAAATATATAATATTATAATGAGTAATATTTGGTGCAATATCCTGTGCTCCTCTTGGCTTGAAAATCATGTATTTTGTTTTAGTTCCGTTAAGCGTAAGTTTATTTCCCGTAATCCAGTCATAGTATCTACTAAGATCCTCGTTAGCTGTTTCCTCTAGCTCTTTTTCATTCTTTGCCGCGTACATTAGGCACGTGTCATCGGCGAATATAATATACTTAGCTTTTAAATTAGCATTCTGCATATTGTGTATGTAGAGCAGGTATAGCGTCGGACCCAGCACCGATCCTTGTGGTACACCAACATTAACAATCCTTGGAGTACTAATTCTATTGTTAAGTGTAGTTACCAGCTTCCTATCTTTAAGGTAATTTTTAATAAGGGTATTAAACTTTTATATTAGTTTTAATTTTATTTTATTAAACTTCATTCAATTTTGTTCAGCTTTCTTATCGCACATGATTTCAATCATTCCACATGTGTCATGTGTTAGTTGTCTTTACCGGCAGAGTGCGCAAAATATTTAGATTAATGAAGTATAGCGTCGAATATTTAAATTAAAGAAATATAATTTCTTTACATATGTATGTGTACGAATTATTTTTGAATTGTGTAAATTTTCAATTCGGAATATCAAGTATTATAAATATAATTTAATTATATATATATTATTAAAGAAAAAAGTCAGCTATCACAGGACCGGCCGCTACTACACGAAAAGTACAATGCCAAAATTTATAAATTTTTTACATAATAATTTATATCAAAGAAAAATAACTTTTAATAATTTAACAACATTTTGTTTTATTCAATAACAATAATAAGCAATGAAATCGTAAAAATATATGTGCATTCATTCATACATCCATTTACATTATTATGTAATGTACATGATTTTTTTTTCATTCAAAAATATTAGAAGTAAAAAATAATAAAAACTGTAAACAAATACAAAGCAAACATAAGATTAATATTGAATCTGCTAACAAAAATTTTACCGTTTTAATTTTATGTCGTTAATAATATGCATAGATATTAGTACATATGGATGCATATAAATGTTTAGATATAAAAAAAAAAAAAACAAAAAAAAATTCATATGGAGTGGTTATGTATGAAATTTGGACTTAGAAAAAAAATTAAATAAAAGTAAAAGTTAGTGGGGTCCAAAAATGTTCTATGGCACAGTTGTTGCTCTTTACTTGTGTAACAACTTTTTCTTAATAATTTTTCTCATAAAATATTTCTGTTACGAAATATTCGTAAAAAACTTAAAAAGTACACTAGTACACTCATTTGCGGTTGTCCGATTTGCTCAAAAGCTTATCAATCTGAGATATTTACGTCAAAACCTTAAATATGAAATTGCAAAAAATTCCGTTATCGTTTAAGCACGTACACGTGCTCACACACACACACAGGCAGACATTATGCTAAAAAAAATTTTTACAGCCTTCTTCGCACGGAGTAGTGCATATTTGCCTAAATCTCGGGTACAAATTTTTAATATGAAAACAATACCTACCTTATACATAATTGTATGCGGTCGGTAAAAATGATAAAAAAATATTGAAATGGAATATGGAAATATAAATTTAAAAATAAAAATGTCTTGTTTTCATTTCTCTGCCATAACAAAATTTATATTACAATGAAAATAAAACTGGAAATACTACTTCACAACAAAGCTGTCAGAAGCTACGTATCATACATAAGTTAATCTATACAGTGAGTATAACTAAGAATAATCATTATAGAAATAATAACAGACAAAAATAATAACCACAATAATAATAAAAATAAAATTAGTAACAGTATAAATAAAATTAGTAACAGTATAAATAAAAATAGTAGTAAATAACAATAATAAAAGTGGAAATAACAGAGTTAATAGTACTAATAGCGGTAATAATAATAATAATAACAGAATTAATCGTAGCAGAATTAATAATAATTTCAATTCCAAAAATAGCAGCTAAACGCTGCTCTTCTTTCAAAATAACTATTCCAGATAATTTACTTCACTTTATTTTAAATCACAATAGCTGGCCTCCTGGAATACTAATAAAAGAATTTGAGCTGCGAAGAATTATAAATCACTTCGCAATTTCAAAAACCGCACAACCTCTCGATCTTTTACTAAAACGTGAGGGGTTTCGTACTAAACGCATTTTGTGTTTTTAAAATCTATGACTATTCCCCACGATATTCTAGCCTTGTCTGAAGGCTCAACTCTAATTTAAACAGTGAGGAACTCTTTTCAAAAGATTTTTTTGTCTATCGTACCGATAGAAATATTACCTCCTCTCTTACCCAACACGGCGGAGGAGTTTTATTAGCTCTCCAAACGCTTTTGAGCAGTTTAGTCGATTTGCCTTCTGATCTATTTGGAATGATTTGCATCCAAATCCTCTTTAGACACTTAAATGCTAATTTATTCATTATATTTGTGTATATATCACTTAATAATTTAGATAAAGTTGAGCGTTATAATGAGCTCACTATGACGCTATTAACAATATTTACTGTTAACTTGTCACTTTTAATAGTCTTCTAGTTCTAGGTGATTTTAATCTTCCAAATTTGAAGTGCTTATGGTCTGATACAAATAAACAGCTTCACATAACTTGCACGCTGTTTCCAACTTTTTTGCCACATTTTTCTCCAAACTCACCAGAACACGGTTTTTGAGGCAAATCAGGCATATTTGGATAACCTAGTTCCGCCATTTCTTTCAAATGTTGACATTATAACTATTTTAATAACTGAAAACATCTTGATGCCTTTCCTTTTAGCTTTGAATAAGGACTTCACTTATGAGCTGGAGGGAGTTCCACGAATAATATTAAAATTCTGCGCCCAAAATTTAGTAGGCCCCATTTGTAAATTATTTAATTTGTCAATTAAACGTGGCTCCTTCGCTGAGACCTGGAAACTGCCATTTATTAACCCTATACATAATTTAAAGTGACTCGTTGCGATGTAAGCAATTATAAAGCCATTAAAACCCATGTAAGCATTTATAGAGTAAAATAAAACTGCCTCAGAGAAATGGTCAATAGTGTTAACTTATATGACGAAGGAATATCCAGAACAATATGAAAACACACTTAAAATATGTCAATATTTATTTTCAATGTCTGGGCATAACGCAAACGTAGAACGGATTTTTTCTTTGATAGAAATTCAGTGGACGGTTGAAAGAAATTCTTTGATTTCTTCTACTTTGATACGGTAAAAGTTATTTTAAAATGTTTGGTAAATTTGAACATAAATTGTACTGATATGTACGACTGAAAAATCTAAAACTATTAAGAGGCTAAAGGCATTAAATATTTTTAAAACTTTAATAATTTACTTACATACATATATATATTATAATTTTGTATGAACCTTAAATTGAAAAAAATATTTTAATTTTTCTTTGGTTTTACATATTTTTGTTGTTTTTGTATTTATCCCGAATTTAATTTCGGGAAACCTGAGAGCCCTACAATAAATGCTCATAAAAGCAATAAAAGCCACATTCAAATATCAAAGAGATTAGTGTTCCAGGCGTATATAAAGAAACTGGAATTATGAATATTAGAGCAACCATAGCAAATGAAAAAGCTATTTTTTTTTAAACTCCAGCTAATGTTGTAAAATTAAAAATTATCTTGTATTATTGTTTTTAAAGTTGATAATTGTATTGTATAAAAATAAGCATTAATACGCTTGCAAATACATATATTTTGGAATGTAAAATATTTACTCAAAAACTTTTGTAAAATATTAGGTAAACTCCATTAATTTATATTAGTATGTGCCTACTGCTTATTATATTACATATATATATTATATACTACATTATAGCAATAATTGTATTTTCTATGCAATTGTATAATAACGTACGTAACGTATGAGAAAAACAATATTCATATGTAGCTAAAATACTTATTGATTTCTTGCTCGTATAATCTAATTTCAGCTTGGAAAAATTTTGTTTCAAAACTGCAACTGACATATTACCAAAAAAATAATGAAGATGAATTTAAATTTTTTTCAACATCTAATCATTTTAATTTTATTTTTAAGGTTTTATGCAGTAATAATTATCCTACATTATTTTTTCAAAACAAAATCGCTTACCCAGTATCTCCCAATCCATGAAGAAATATAAGCTTTAATTAGAAAATATTTAAAAAATTTAGAAATGAAAAACCAAAAATTAATTAGTAATCATTTGAAACATTTTACCGTAGAACTGTGTTTTGCAGTTGATTCCAAAATAATAGGATTCATTCCTATGGATAATTCAGGTACAAAATACTTTATTAATTATAATTTATTATTAAATTAATCTTAATATTTTTTATCTCCGTTACCTTTCAATAATTTAATAAATAATATGTAATATGCACGATGTACAAATTTCGATTTTTTAGTTTCCACTTTCCAAGCTCTGAGCAGTTAGCACTTTTTGCGAAAAGTTTTTGTTGACCTATTTTGACATAACAATAAGAGTTACAGAGACGCGGAAGTGCTTTTCAAAGTGCTCCAGTGGCAAATTTTGTAAATGAATGTAGAATATAGAATGTGACATCTTATATTTTATAGACGCGCTAAATAAGAAAACAAAAATATTATAATTATTCAAAAAAAAAATTAAAAAACTAGAACTTCTTGCCTTCATAAATGGTAACAAATATCTCTTGAGATGTAAGTACCTATTTAAAAAAAAGCACTTTAATTTATGTCGTTTTATTTTCTGGGAAAAGTTTTGACCTGGTGTTGCCCTTTTTTTCAGGTCACATTTTTTCGTTCTTCTCTGAAAAAAATGTTCGTGTTCCTTTCTGAAAAAAATTTAGGGCAAAACTCGCAGAGGGCAACATTTTTTTTAAAAACTTGACCTGAAATATTGACGGGGCAATAAAATGAGTTTTGCACTCTCGAGAATGGCAACATTAAAAAATATATGTATATAATTGTCACTGTCAGTTAAATAGTTAATAGTAATTAATGACAATATAAAAATACATTATTTTCAGTTGAGACTTGAGTTAAGTTTTGAAAAATATCTAGTAAAAAATTTATATTTGATTAGAAACATAAGTTTAAAAAATTTTAAATAAGTAAAATATAGTTTGTAGATAATGAAATCAGTGAAGCAAACTAAAAAAAAAATGTTGCCCTTTTTCTGTTCTATTCTAAAAAATTTTCAGGTCAAAACCGAAAAAAAAGTGCAAAACTATAAAAAATAGATTTGATTTTTTTCAGTTTTGCACTTTGTCAGGTCAAACATTTTTTTTCAGAAAAGAAATCTTTACAAATTTTAAAAATGTATTAGTATATACCAAATGTTCCCATTATTAATAACATTCATATTAAATAGCTAAATATATAAACGTTCAATTAATATTTAATTTTGTAATAAAAATAACTATATATAAATAATATTAAAATTACAAAATATTTAATTTATAATAAAACTAACCTAACATAAGACCTTGAAATATGTTAAAAATAAATAAACATTTACAGATTATATTACAGTATTGTGTAATGTGTGTGAACACTGTTTGAGACTTGAGAATATGAAATTTGAATTTTTTGTTTCTAATTTTTGTTTTTCTTCATACCATAGATATATTAATTATTAACTAATACTAAATAAATAGGCAGTGAAGAAAATATTTTCAGCCAATTTCGAGTGCTAAGCACGGTTCACTCAGCTGTTTCTCGAAATTGGCTGAAAATATTTTCTTCACTGCCTATCTAATTTAGGAATGTGCAATTCCGTTAATTTTGAGTATTCGTTACTACTCGTTACTTTGTTTGTTAAAACTCGTTACTTTACATCCGTTACTTTTATTCGTTACTTGTGGACCTTTCCGCATATTTTCCGTATCTTATTCGTTAAATAATAAATAATAAAATTTCTGTAAAGCAATTATTAATAAAGATATTCTGAATTTTCAAGATAAAGAAAAAAACATTAATTTGTACCTAAATTTAAAAACAAAAACTTAAAAAATAAAAAACACATAAAATTTATAAAAAATTAATGATAACAGAATTTTTCAAAATTCTGTTATGTAAGTAACGAATAACGATTTAAAATTTACACTATTGAATTCAATTTTTCATTTCATTTGTATTTTGTATTTCATGTAAGTAACGCTTAACGATTCTAATATAATAATATGAAGTAACGAGTAACGAATAACTATAAAATTTACACCATTAAATTCTTATTGTTAGGTACTTTTTTATTTGATTCTGACATATGCTAATACAGTATGATCCATATGCCGAAACATAATAGAAAAAGAATCAAATTGGATATATGTATGTGTGCATAATGCATATACAAACACAGCAAAAATGTACAATAAAGCTATAAAAAGGGATGAAATGAAACCGAAACCTTCAAAATTCATTTTTATGTAAGTATTTAGACTCATATATGTATGTATTATTTTATTATACTTAAGCTAACATACCACTATATTGACTATACTATACAACTATCATAGACTGATTATTTAGGTACATATGCATATGAATGAATTTGAAAATATGTGAAATGAATGAAAATCTCAATATTCAAATTTCGTTAAAGAGTTGTTTAGAGTACCGAGTAACGAATATTATCCGCAACGTTGTATTCATTACTTCGAATCTTATCAAGTAACGAATAGTTACTATCGGCACATCACTATCGTGCGTATGAATTGCTTTAGTTTCTCAGAAATAGGTTCCTAAAAGGTGAAATAAATTCATTTCTAATTTTTTTAAGAATTTTATCACTTTTGTTACTTACAAATAGTTAAAATTTTGAATAACCTTAATTAAATTAAATTTTAATTTTAAAAATAAAATATATCAATTATTAAATAATATAAAAACTAAAAATCTCGGAATGAAATTGGTTATGAAAAACTGCTTTACATTATTTTAATAAATATAAACAGCTGAGTGAACGAAATGTATACATATTATAAAATGCATATGTATTTTTTTGACTGAATACCTTAAGATAGGAAAAAACATAAGAAGAAAGGAAACGACTATTCCTAACTTCCCATCTATTAGTTAATATATCTATGGTTCATACACATTTATTTGAAAATTTTTTTGAACTCATACATATGTAGGTACGTTTATTTTAGAATTTAAAAAAAGATTGTACGAAAAAATATTTATTTTAGTCAAATGATTAGCTGAATTAGTGTAAATATGTATTATGTACATTGTACTGTACAGTATGCATTGCTGTATAGTGATATGTACTATCGAATGTTTTCAACTATCGATTTTAGTAAATGAATAGTTTTAACTATCGAATGATTTTTGAATGTTGAATAGTTTTAACTATTCGAATAAATTTTGAATGAATGAATAATTTCTTTATATAGGTGAACATTAAAACTGGGCACTATCGAATGTTTTCTTTTCAACAATAGTTTAAATCGTATAAAGTAGTTAGTAATTTATTGCTTTATTTGTATTTTATACTAATAAATTCATTCGAATAGTTTTAGTCTATATTAGTGCCTATTTAGTTTTAGCAAACTGAATAGTTTTTAAAACTATTCGAATGAATTTATTACTACTACATATAAATTCATTCGAATAGTTTTAAACTATTAGTACCTATTTGGTCTTATTCAAACTGAATAGTTTTTAAAACTATTCGAATGAATTTATTACTAGTACATTGAGTCCATCAATAAATAAATAAATTACTAAACTATTTTATCCCATTTAAACTAAATGTAAATTTCTCAGAGAACATTTTTTATTACACTCTTTTTCAAATTCTGAAACATACATATGTATACACATCTATACACATGCAGTATACACATGTAATTAAATTACCAACTAAAAATATTTTTCTATCATTTTGCTTCAAAGAATTTTTTTTGTGTGAATGTG
This sequence comes from Poecilobothrus nobilitatus, assembly GCA_947095535.1. Lineage (NCBI taxonomy): Eukaryota > Metazoa > Arthropoda > Insecta > Diptera > Dolichopodidae > Poecilobothrus > Poecilobothrus nobilitatus. The sequence goes on along the minus strand of OX352774.1, from coordinate 137,378,725 downwards.
AATGAATAGTTTTTAAGAATACTATCGAATAAATGAATTTTTTTCAACTATCGAATAAACCGATAGTATTTATTCGACAGTATTTATTCACTAGCTGTATGCACATCAAGGGCTATTACAATAAGGAGCCACTCTTTATACCCGTACGATAAGTATTGGGTATAATAAAATTACTCCTCCGTTTGTAACACCTCGAAATAAGCGAGCTAGCGGAAATAAGCGGATCAGAATCAAATTCTGAGTCGATTAAGCCATGTCCGTTCGTCCGTCAGCACGCTAACTCAAAAACTAAGAAAGCTAGAATCTTAAATTTACACAAAATATTCTGGGAGCAATTTGTAGGTTGGTTGAGTTCCAACCAAAACTTCGGGTAGCTCCCGAACAACTAACTTTTAGATCTCCACAATTTTTTTGAAATAGAGCCATGAAATTTTAACTGCTGATAGTTATCATAAAAATATTAATTTTTTGTTAATATTAATTGTTCTGTAGCCCCACTCGTTAAGAAGCTACAGCCCCCCAAAGTTCGAAAAATCCCTATATTTAAATTGTTATAACACAAGCTCTATAAGGTATATCTTCAATCTGAAAATTCCAAACAATAGGTGCTATTATGAGCTTTGCAAACATGTATATAATAAATATATACTTGTGCTATACGGTGTCTTAATTTACCGTTATGCGAAACTGAATTATTGCAAAATACTTTAACCCTTCTATCTTCTAAACGGTTTAAGTTTGAAACTTGAAATGTTGACAGAAGTTAGATCTTTGAAAATAAGTATGACCCATTTCAGAAATTTTTTTTGTATCACCCCCACGTTTAGTAGCTGTAAGGGGTCAAAAACTGAAAATTTCCTATTTTTAAACACCTGTAACTTGAACACCTGTTAAAATTTTTTTGAAGTAATACATAAAAATTAAAGCTTCCACATTATACTCTTATTTCTGTTAACAACTTTTTTTAATAATATAGGGTTACTTTATAATTGACGAAAGTGTTACTTGATTTTTTCAAATTTTCTAACAAATTTCTTTAACGAATTTTTTGCATTTTGTTTTACTCGATAATTTGAAATTGTTGAGGATATAATGCGTAGTATAAAAAAATGTAAATAAATAAATAACATAACGGTTGCTTGAAGAATTTTTATTTATATGATATTGATATACATATATACTTATATAATATCATGTTCATTTACATATCGTCTATATCACTGATGAATAAATGATAAGAGTATAGATGTATATTATATAGCGCCGTATTTACATACATCCATATATATGTATTTTATTGTACTTATAAGAAATTATTCTATGAATGGAAATATTTCTAAAGAAATATTGCAATGTATGGCGATATACTTATAACAATATAAATATACTATGTGCGCATTAATATAATATATAATATAATATTTAAAATTATACATTTACCGCTTAGTATTAAATGGTACTATAGAATATTTGAAAAAGTTTTGGATTGACAATCGTTATGTGGAAGGTTAGAATCTGCTTTTGAAGAATGTATAAACATATAGTTTGAATATATGTACAACCTATAGTTCTAGAAATTATAAAATTCACCCAAATTATTTTAAAATACTAAAATATTAAGAAAAATAATATTGTAAGCAGAGTGACAGGCTGTGGACATACTAACGGTTCGTACGGGTATCTAAGAGTTGACAAAGGCAACTGTATTCTTTCTCGTTTTTTAGACATATTAATGTATTTTTTTTACAATTACCTAAACAAAAAAAAAAAACCATTAGTAAAAGTAGGTAAAATATAATGTTGTTCAAAACAAAATCGTTTCAAAACAAAACCATTCTGTTTTTGAAGTTACTGTAAAGAGAAAATGAACGAAATATTGTTTAGGACTTTAGGTAGTATTTTTACAATGGATTTTTTAAAAGCACAACTTTGTTACAGTGGCTATGTATTTTTATAATACAAAGTATAGCAATATTTGAAATTGAATCGCAATATATATATTTTTAAAGGCGCAACTTTGTTAAATTTTATTCATTTAAAGTAAATAGTGGCAAAAAGTAATAATCGAAAGTATTCTAAATTTTTAATTGAAATTTTTTGAAATTAAATAAAAAAGTAATAACCAAAATTGTTTTAAATTGTTTATTGAAATTTGAATATAGAAAATGTATTTTAATCAGGCCTCCTGAAAATTTTATATAGATATTATTTAGATAGTTTAGAAAATAAATTTATTAAATACTTTAGTAAAATTAGTACAGAAAAAGATTTAGAATATAAATTATATGAACGTTTAAAAAATTATTTAATAAATGTAACAAATCTTATTTTATAAAACGATATATTAGAGTCAGAATTCATAATTAGTACAGAAAAAGATTTAGAATATAAATTATATGAACGTTTAAAAAATTATTTAATAAATGTAACAAATCTTATTTTATAAAACGATATATTAGAGTCAGAATTCATAATTTAATAAAAGACTTTAATACAAATATTAAAGAATTTGATATAAGACATAAAATGTTAAGTGTCTAACTTTTGTAAAAAATGAATATAATATAATTTAAAATCCCATTTTGATACCTTATATTTTTCTTTACACCTTCAAATTATTTGTTTCAGTAAAACGTTTTTAAAATTTGTCGATTAAATGTTCTAAAACAAAAAAAAAAAAATATTTTTTTCAAATCTTAAAACTGCAATTTATTTTGCGTTTTACACTTTCGACACATTTTGCTGTTCTTTTCTTTTCACTGAAAACAAAAATTTGGATTTCATGTTAAAAAACTTTTACAGCATTTTATACTCAGGTTTTGAAATGTTTGTTCCAAGTTCTCTTACCAGGTATGCTAATCAAAATCCTCCTTGGTTTACTCCTAACCTAAAAATTAAATAAATCTGGAAATAATTCTACACCAGGACCTGATCTGGTTCCAGATATAATTTTAAAAAATTGTGCTAGCTCTTTGACTATTCCGCTATTGTTACTCTTTAGAACCTCTTTATCTTCTGGTATTTTTCCTGATTTTTGGAAGGAAGCCTATATCAGACCCATTCATAAAAAAGGCGCTAAAAACAAAGTTATTAACTATCGACCTATTGCAAAACTCTCGAGTATCCCGAAAATTTTTGAAAAAATTATTTTCGACATTATATATTTGGATTGCGTAAAAATTATGGTGCCTAATCAGCTTGGTTTTGTAAAAAACAGGTCAGCATGGTTTTGTAAAAAAAAGCTGTAACAAACCTAGTTGAAACAACGTCTTTCGACCTGCTATCTTATAATATTATCTTATTCAAACTTAAAACTTTGGGATTTCGTACTTATGTTTTGAAATGGATAGAATTTTACCCTTCACAAAGACATTATAAGGTTCTTTTTAAAGATGCCATTTCTCCATAATTTGTACCTAATTCTGGAGTTCCGTAAGGAAGTCATCTGGGGCCACTACTTTTTATTATATCCATTAATGATGTGATATCTAAAGTTCTACATAGTAATGTTCTTATTTACGCGGATGCTATAAAAATTAAAAAAAAAATTATATGCGCCGTTCTTCTTCAAATTGATATAGATAACTTTGCTTACTGGTGTAAAAAAAAATTTTTAAAACTGAATGTTGATAAATGTGCCATCATATAATTTTCTCGACTGTCTAATCCAATAGTCCAAGATTATTACTTAAACAATCAAATAATTTTCAAAGTAGAATCCATTAGAAATCTGGGTGTTTACTTTGATTACAAGCTTAATTTCAAACTACATTACAATTCATTTATTAACAAAGCCAATTCCATGTTTGGTTTCATCAAAAGATGGTCAACGGAATTCAATGATCCATATGTTACTAAATCGTTATACACATTACTGCCTAGTTCGACCAAATTTGGAATATGCTAGCCAAGTTTGGTCTCCATATTTTAATATACAGAATTTAATCGGTTCAAAAGAATTTCTTAAGGTTCGCTCTTCATCACTTAAACTGGGATGACCCAAATAACTTACCCCCGTATGAGCATAGATTAAAACTGATCCACTTAAGCGCGCTTGAATGAAGACGTGACATAGCGGATGTAATTTTTTTTGTCACGGATATCTTAAATAAAACCATCGATTCAACGTTCATTTTGAACAAAATTTTCCTGAGAAATAATAACCGTACACGTTCTTCTGAATTATTTATAATACCCTTTCATAGAACTTTGTATGGAAAATTCTAACCTATTAACATAATATTAACTAAAGGCAATAATTACAAAAATCAGATAATTGCGTCAAATACTAAAAAAGAACTTAAAACTCTTATATCGAACCTATAAATACTTATTCACTAATGCTAACTTGATCATTAACTTAAATTCCTAGCAATAATTTAAAATAATAATTGACTATTATACTGATTTAATATTAGAAAGCAAAAATTTTTAAAGCGATCATGTACTTGTTCAATTTTGTAAATTTTTAAATTTCGAATTTTTGTTATTTGATTTTATGTAAATACATATTTTTTTTGTTTGTACCTTATTTGTATTAAATAAGAAATGGATGAATAAATAAATAAATAAATTAACTTATTGTAAAAATAATTAAATATTATATAATATATTATAATTAAATATTATAATATATATTATAAATAGCACTTAATTTTACATGCATTCTAAAAAAATTTACTTTATTTACTAAACCAAATCGATATTGCTATAAAAATTATTTAGCAACATTTTTTTTGCTCAGTATGGTATCTACATTACATCAATGTTTTTTTAAAAAGTTTTTAAAAAACTTTTTTTTGTAGAAAAGTAGTTAGAAAAAATTTTTTTAAAAAGCATATTTATGAATGAAAATTTACAATTTTTAAAAATTTCCTTTTAGTGAAAGACGTAAAAATGATGGAACTTTAATGCTTCTTTAATGGACAAAATTGAAAGAAATCTGTAGTTTTTCTGTTATTTTCAGATTTCTACATTACATTTCAGTATGGTATCTACATTACATTCATCTTTTTTTAAAAAGTTTTTAAGAAGCTTTTTTTTGTAAAAAAGTAGTTAGAAAACATTTTTTTTAAAAGCATATTTATGAATGAAAATTTACAATTTTTAAAAATTTCCTTTTAGTGAAAGACGTAAAAATGATGAAACTTTAATGCTTCCTTAGGACAAAATTGAAAAAATCTGTAGTTTTTCTGTTATTTTCAGATTTCTAGGAGGACTACTAAATTTTTCCATAAGACTACGTGTATATTTTTTTGAAAAAACAGACTACTATTTAGCTTTCCTCTCTTATCACTGTATATAAGAATAAGATGAGCCGCTGCTGGTTATATACCAATACCAGGCAATCATGTAGAAAATTTTAATCGAAGTTTGAACGAAGTATACCCGATAATAATGTTCGTAAAATAATATTTCTCTATTTTCTAGCATTCTTTTTCTTTTTTTCTTATTCTGTTATCAGTTCATAAAAAAATTAAAAATATGTTTTCGCTTCTTTATTTTTTAGTTTAGTCAGTAGTCAGTACTCAGTACTCACTCTCACTTCTCAGTCAGTGCTGAGTGGTCCGCGAGCACAGTACTGCAGTGTGCAGGTGCACTGTGGTTAAGCAATAAGCACTTTAATGGAAATGGGTGTGTATTTTTCAATTTCAGTAGAGTTTTTTTAAAACTCAATTTGGAGCATGCAAATGATTAAATTTTTTAAAAAATAAAAATATGTAATAATGATAAAAATAATATCATTATTTTGCTACTGCAGAACAATAAGAACCTTGAAATTTAAGTTGAAAAATTCTGTTTTATCATACTAAATTGCCAAAATTTTGATCTTATTTTTTAAATTCTCTTTTTTTTTTTTGTTGCAAGGGTAGGTGGGAATCATCGAAAGACACTACATAGGAGTGAAAACGAGCACGATTCCTCTATGACTGTGTGGGACTTTAACCCACTAAACACCATCTCACTTTTTTGACCAAACAATAGGTTATACGATCTTTAGTACTACTGTACTGCCTGGTCATAGGAAGTTGAGTTAAGGAATGAAAATAGATTTTAAATTGGCAAGCATTTTGTGAACAAAGTTGTTAATATTCACCTTGAATCTTTTCACGTTGTAAATGTAATCATCACCAATTCTGGGGAACACATGAGGTGGAAGGTGGTTCCACATTCGCAATGTTCGTACTACAAACAAATTTCTATAAGCCGAATTACGCCATCTGGGAATTTGAACTACATAGGGATGGGCAGCAGAGGCTCTCCTTGTTTCACTTTGGAATGCTTTGAGAGGAGGCACCAAACTTTTAATCTCATTAGAGCAAGAACCCAACCCTATAAGGTCTGGGTTCTGGTCTCTTGCCTGTATATCAGCAGCGGCTCATCTTATTCTTATATACAGTGGCAAGAGCGGAAAGTTAAATAGTAGTCTTTTTTTTCAAAAAAATATACACGTAGTCTTATGGAAAAATTTAGTAGTCCTCCTAGAAATCTGGAAATAACAGAAAAACTACAGATTTTTTTCAATTTAATCCTAAGGAAGCATTAAAGTTCCATCATTTTTACGTCTTTCACTAAAAGGAAATTTTTAAAAATTGTAAATTTTTATTCATAAATATGCTTTTTAAAAAAATGTTTTCTAACTACTTTTCTACAAAAAAAAAGCTTCTTAAAAACTTTTTAAAAAAACATTGATGTAATGTAGATACCATACTGAGCAAAAAAAATGGTGCAAAATAATTTTTATCGCAATATCGATTTGGTTTAGTAAATAAAGTAAATTTTTTTAGAATGCATGTAAAATTAAGTGCAAAAAATAAATATTTAATTATTTTTACAATAAGTTAATTTATTTATTTATTTATTCTTCCATTTCTTATTTAATACAAATAAGGTACAAACAAAAAAAAATATATATTTACATACATATATGAAATAAAATAAACAATAATTCGAAATTTATAAATTAACAAAATTGAACAAGTACATGATCGCTTTAAAAATTTTTACTTTTTAATATTAAATCAGTATAATAGTCAATTATTATTTTAAATTATTGTTAGGAGTTTAAGTTAGTGATCAAGTTTACATTAGTAAATAAGTATTTATAGGTTCGATATAAGAGTTTTAAGTTCTGTTTTAGTATTTGACGAAATTATCTGATTTTTGTAATTATTGCCTTTATTTAATATTCTGTTAATAGGTTAGAATTTTCCATACAAAGTTCTATGAAAGGGTATTATAAATAATTCAGGAGAACGTGTTCGATTATTATTGTTCAGGCAAATTTTGTTCAAAATGAACGTTGAATCGGTGGTTTTATTTAAGATATCCGAGAGGAAAATTACATCCGCTATGTCACGTCTTCATTCCATTGGCTAGCATATTCCAAATTTGGTCGAACTAGGCTGTAATGTGTGTAACGATTTAGTAACATATGGATCATTGAATTCCGTTGACCATGTTTTGATGAAACCAAACATGGAATTGGCTTTGTTAATAAATGAATTGTAATGTAGTTTGAAATTAAGCTTGTAATCAAAGTAAACACCCAGATTTCTAATGGATTATACTTTGAAAATTATTTGATTGTTTAAGTAATAATCTTGGGCTATTGGATTAGACAGTCGAGAAAATTATATGATGGCACATTTATCAACATTCAGTTTTAAAAATTGTTTTTTACACCAGTAAGCAAAGTTATCTATATCAATTTGAAGAAGAACGGCGTCTTCGACACATATAATTTTTTTTAAATTTTTATATCATCCGCGTAAATAAGAACATTACTATGTAGAACTTTAGATATCACATCATTAATGGACATAATAAAAAGTAGTTGCCCCAGATGACTTCCTTACGGAACTCCAGAATTAGCTACAAATTATGGAGAAATGGCATCTTTAAAAAAAACCTTATAATGTCTTTTGGAAAGGTAAGATTCTATCCATTTCAAAACATAAGTACGAAATCCCAAAGTTTTAAGTTTGAATAAGATAATATTATAAGGTAGCAAGTCGAAAGCTTTGCTCATATCACTGTATATAATATCGGTGTGTGTTCTAGGTTCCATATTATTAATAACAAAGACGTAGTTTCAACTAGGTTTGTTACAGCTTTTTTTTACAAAACCATGCTGACCTGTTTTTTACAAAACCAAGCTGATTAGGCATTATAATTTTTACGCAATCCAAATATATAATTTCAAAAATAATTTTTTCAAATATTTTCGGAATACTCGAGAGTTTTGCAATAGCTCAATAGTTAATAACTTTGTTTTAGCGCCTTTTTTATAAATGGGTCTGTTATAGACTTCCTTCCAAAAATCAGGAAAAATACCAGTAGATAAAGAGGTTCTAAAAAGTAACAATAGTGGAACAGTCAAAGAGCTAGCACAATTTTTTAAAATTATATCTGGAACCAGATCAGGTCCTGGTGTAGAATTATTTCCAGATTTATTTAATCACTGTGTGATTAACCTTTCCTCGAGATTGATGAAGTTGGTAGAAATTTTACGTTGATATTGAGGTATTGAAAATAGTTTGTATCTACTGTGCAACTAGAGTTAGAGAAAGTACTTGAAAAGTAATTACGAAAAAACTCAGATATTTTAGAAGAATCGTTACTTGTAAAATCATTGTAATTCATATGTGTCGGAAATTGGTCGCATTTCCGTTTTATATTAATACATTTCCAGAATAATTTTGGATTACAATTGATATTTGTGGAAGTTTGATCCAGATAAATTTATAGCTTTTTCTACCTCTCTCTTGAAATGGTTAAACAAATTGAAAAAGTCGATATAGTCATGATTAGATTTAGTTTTTAAGTATTTACGCCATGCTTTATGTTTCCGATTTCTTAGAATTTTTATGTTATGAGCAAACCAAGGAGGATTTTGATTAGCATACCTGGTAAGAGTACTTGGAAGAAACATTTCAAAACCTGAGTATAAAATGCTGTAAAAGTTTTTTTAACATGGAATCCAAATTTTTGTTTTCAAACAGTGAAAAGAAATTAAATTCTTTTAGGTATAAATTTAAAAGGTCAAAAAAGGTCGTTTTGTCAAAATTAAATTTATATGTATTAGAAGTTAACGTAATGTCTAATTAAGGTGAGTTAAAGCAGTAGGTGAAAGGATTGGTGGGTGATAAATATCTATGTTCACTAAAGATTTTGGAGATTGAATAATTAGTGAATTTAACCAATTTGATGTAAAAATTAGATCTAATTGTTTATCCTGCTGATTTTTAACATTTGAAATTTGTTGAATGTTGCAGGCATTAAGACTATCAATGTAAAGGCTTTCTGTATCATTATTAACTTATATAGTTTTTATTAATATAATGAAATAAATTAATATTATAAGTTATTCCCCTTTTCACACCACCTTTGAGTTGAGGAATATGGTGAATTTTTTTTAAAGTAGTATCGTCTGAATACTAGGCCTTAAACTAAAATAATAATAAAAAAAAATACAATAATATATACAAAGTATATTTCATTTCAATATAGTAATAAAATAAATAAATAATTTTTTAATAAAAGAAAAAACAAAACAAAATAATATAATTCATATTTAAACAACAATAGTATAGTAATAAAATATAGTAATAAAGTAATAGTATAGTAATAAAATATAGTAATAAAATAAATAAATAATTTTTTAATAAAAAAAACAAAATAAAACAAAATAATATAATTCATATTTAAACAACTAAATAAAAACAAAACAAAATAAAATAATTCATTTACAACAAAACAATATTAAAACTAAAAAACAAAACAAATATCACACAAATCTATATTTTCCGACCGCATGGAAGAGAGAGCTAATTAGAGATAATATAATAAGAGAGGAGAGGAAATTAGAGATATTGGATAATAGATCTTAAGTGGGCAAAAATTAAAAATGACATTACGATGGTATTACAACTATATTTAAGTACCTTCATATCTAAAAATTAATTTCGTCAATATTCAATTGCGCGCTTTTCAATATCATTAAATATTTTGAAATTGTTTTGTTACTCTATTACCTGTGAAATAAGTAACTGATAGATCGTTAATAATTATTATTCTAAATTTAAAATCACATTTAAAGTGATTTATTTTCTATTATATAAAACAATATTACTTTGACCTTTATAATAATAATAATAATAATAAATTTTTTATTTAGTTTA